>VWYK01094978.1:0-25840 GCA_013399775.1 Semnornis frantzii
AACTTCCCTTGACCTGCTGGACAGACTTGCTGCTCTTAAAAAAACCCAAAAACTTAAGTCTCCCTTCTCTGGGTAAAATTCCCCTGAGAATCTCATTCACTGATGTAAAATAAGGGTTAAGAAAAAAATTTAAGGTTCCTACTTTAATGCTGGGTGCCTGGCTGCTTTAAAAAAAGCCCTCCTCTGTTGTGTATGATTTAGTTTAGATCATGTTTGCCCTCCTCCCTTTTGAGGGAGCTTAAAAGAAAAATAGAGAAGTCTGACTCTAAAACAGCACAGGCTTTAGACTACACCTGTGGCTCAGCCCAAAGATATACCTCACATCTGGTAATAATCTAGTCAGACTTCCAACTCTTTTTTGAACTGCTCCTTGAAGGCTTGTTGAACAAAATCTCTCTGGGCATAAAGATTAACAAGCAGGTTATCAGAAATTATGAAGTCCTAGAATGGCTTGGGTTGGAAGATTGGCTTAAAGATCACCTAGTTCCACCCACCCTGTTGTGGGCAGGGACACTTTCCACTAGACCAGGTTGCTCAAGGCCTCATCCATGCTGGGGTCATCTCCAACCTGTTCCAGTGTCTCCTTCTTTCATTGTGAAGAATTTGTTCCTTATACCCAGTCTAAATTCTCCCTTTTCCAGCTTGAAGCCATTCCCTCTTGTCCTATCACAACAAGCCCATGTTCTATTGAAGTCAACTCTAGTTAAATTCGAGGCAGCAGTGGAGGTAGATTCATCACATGCTTGCTCCCACTGAAAGAGAATGGCCTCACTTCCCCTCCTGTTTTGTTCCTGTTGCATCCCTTAGGCTGGTCCTGATGTTCATGTGGCCTTGTGCCAAGCTGATGTAACTCAGTAAAATGGTATGAGATGGGCCAAAACTGAGACAGGCTTTTTGCCAAGTCAGTGTTCTGAATCTGTGTTCCTGGAGTAGAGAAGCACGCAGGCCTGTGAGGGTGACTCAGAGGGGATGGAAAGTATCCATGCTGGGGATACTTAGCTTAGCTATGTTTTGAAACTGTTGGACTATCACTAGCTCCAGTAAGAGCTTCCTTTTTCAGGAGAGAGTGGCTGTTGTTACTTCTAAACCTGCATTGGAAGGACCTGGGCCATTAAAACCCAGAGCTGTCTGCATAGCAATGACCACCTTGGAACTGGGAGCTGTTGCTTGTTAGAAAATACTTGTCCTTGAGAACATGGAGACAGGTCTTGCTGGGTAGTGCTGGTGCTTTGTGGCTGCTTCAGAAAGATTTCCATCACTTGGTGCTTCAGATACAAGTAACAGCCCTTGAGTGAACAGTGCAGCACTGGAGATTTAGCCCCTGCTCACAAACCTTTTAAGGAGGGCAGTGGAGTGATTTTTTTTGGCCCATGGATGTGGAAAACATCAAGTTGAAGCCTGGAGCTAACAGGCAGTGCCACTTTAAAATTTTTTTGTTCAGCTGTGGAGATTATTGGCACAGCCTCCTTCAGTACTTGCAAGGTTGTTGCCATGGAGGACAGGAAATCCCTCGTCTGCACAGAGAAGGAAAGCATTGGAAACTATCCTACTGTAAAGCACAGCTGCCTCTGTTCTGGGAGAGGGCTGCTTGCTTCCATGGGGGTGTTTTCCAAAGGTCTTGGGTTTTGTCTGCAGACCTTTACACATTTGCTCTGTTTCTTCGTGGGCTGCCTGTGTGTTTGAGGAAGAGCTGGACAAAGGCAGTGGGAGCAGCTGGTTAGGACTAGTTCTAAGTGCTTTGACTTAATGTGAGAAGCAGGAAGATTTACGCTTGGGAGTAAGATACTTAGCAAATTTACAGTATCTGCCTCTCCTTTTAACTCTACAGCTCCTCTAAAGTCCCATTTCCCTCTACAGAGGGAGGTCTCTGCCTTTTCATCCCTTGGACACCTTAGAGGAGGGAGCTATGCCTGTGGAAAACACAAGCCTAGCACAGCAGAATCTGAGATGGATCCTGGCTGCAGTAGCTGGAGGTCAGAGCACCAGTTTAAGTCCGTGTCCAACACCTGGCCATCTGTTCCTGCAAACACCTAGATGCTGGCCTATGCTTACAAGACAGGTAAAAGGTGAGATTTGCAGAAGATATCCCAGCTCATGGTTGCACCATCTTTCCACTGCAGACTCTGAAAGAGGACCCAATTAATTCTCTTAGGAGCTGAGACCAGACAAGCCTGAGGTAGGTTAATCAGCTTGGTCAAGCTGGTCACAAGAGTGGTCAGGAACTGGAATAGGTTGCCCAGGGAGGTGGTAGTCCACTGTCCCTGAAGGTGTTAGAGAAGCATGTGGACATGGCAGTTTAAGACATGGTGGTCTGAAGTTGACAGTTGGACTCAGAGGTATTTTTCAACTGAGACAGTTCCATGAGTCTATGAATACTGAGTTACATGAAGGTCAACCTGCTTGGTGTGCTGCTAGGCACAAACCCAACCCATCACCAGGACTTGTCCTCCTTCCCTATGATCTGCTTCAAGGGCTGGATGAGCAGATTGCCACTGATGTACACCAGTGGTAATTGAGCACTTCTAGATGAGTCACTAGATCAGGACTTTCCCTTGCTCTGCAGGCAGATTTGTGAGTTGTCTGGTTCAGATCTGGTTCTGTTCTATTGCTGTCCTGTCTGTCCCCACTGTTGCCATTGAGTTGTGCCAATTGCTAAATGAAAACAGAGAGCTGTGTCAGACTGGATGAGCTTCAACCTCTGCTTGGCAGTGCTTCTGGGACAAGCTTTAATGCTGGTGCTTGTGAAGGTGAACTTGCTGTTTCAGTGCTCCAAAGGATTCTTCTGCATGTAAACCAAGGTGTTACAGGAGGTATCCTGGTTGGGTTGGAAAGGGAGCTTTGCTTTGCAGCTTCTCTTTGTTCTTTTCAGTGTGATGTGGTGGCACTTTGTCCTAATGCTGCATGCTGTGAAGTCAGAGGTAAGACTTCTTGGGGATACCTCTTAGGAATTGCCCATAGAGATGGTGTAGGTGAGTTTGAGCACCTTGGCTCCTAGTGGCAAAACCCTGGGTCTGTGATTGTAGGGGTTAAACTCCTAGATATTCCTTGAAGATACTCCAGGATTTCCCTGGCAGTTTCCTGGATTTGCTTGTAGCCCAGCTTTGCAGAGCAAAATGATGCCATCCTAGTTCAAGTAACTCCTTTGCCCTGTTTCTTCTTATATTGGGAGAGTGTCCTGGCATCATTGAGTTGTCTTGCATGGATACAAGGCTGATTTACAGTGATAGAGCTCTCTGGCTGTGTTTGCCTAGCTCTGGATATGGCAGGGTATGACGTATGTCTGGAGTCAACATCCACATCTTCCTTTTATGCATGACCACAGTGCCACCTCCTGCTTTTTATACCAACCCTCCCTAGGTATATTTGCACAAGCGATGTCCCACCCTCTGTGCTGCTTTACTTCCCCATCTATGTCTGGCACTGTGTGCTTTTAGATGACTTCACCTTGGTTGTGACGTGATTCCTCTGGCCCTGATGGGAGACTGGGCTTTTTAGGTTTTGTATCCATCTGCTGCAGAAAGCCTTTTTCAGCTCTGGGGGTGGCATTCTGGGTTTGGAATGGTACCATTTGGCACACTGGTGTAGGGCCTGACTGGCTTTCTTTAAGGCTGCCTGGTCCTTGCAGCATTTCTAGTTCTGTCACTACAAGGTGACAAGGAAACCACTTGCACATGTTAACAATGTGAGCCACCAATATATCCTCATGGCCAAGAAGGCCAGTGGGATTCTGGGGACTGTTAGAAAGAGTGTGGCCAGCAGATCAAGTTGGGTTCTTATACCCCTCTACTCTGCCTTCATGAGGCCTTGTCTAGAATGTGTCCAGTTCTGAGCTCTCCAGTTGAAGGACAAAACTACTGAAAATCCAGCAGAGAGATGGTGAAGTGCTGAGGGGACTGCAGCATCTCTCTGATCTGTAAAAGCTGAGAGAGTCTGGGGCTGTTTAGCCTGCAGAATAGGAGACTGAGAAGGGTCCTCATTCATACTGATCAAAATCTGAAGGATGAGTGTCAGGAGGATGGAGCCAGACTCTTTTCTCAGTTGTGCTCAGTAACAGGACAAGGGGCAATGAGCACAAACTGAAACACAGGAGGCTCCACAGAAACAGAAGGGAAAAATCCTTCTTCCCTTTCAGTGTGCCAGAGCACTGGATCAGGCTGCCCAGAGAGGTTGTGGAGTCTCCTCTGGAGGCATTCCAAACCCATCTGGATTCTGGTTTCTGTAGCTTATTCTAGGTGATCCTTCTCTAGCAGGGGGGTTGGACTAGATGCCCTTCAGAGGTTCTTTCTATCCCCTACCAATCTGTGGTTCTGGCAAAAAGAAAGCCCTTGCCTGTCTCTATGTATATGCAAAAAGTGAGCAATTAAAGGCAATAAATGAGAGATGGTTTGGCTGATCTTCGATTTCCCTGTCAGTAACAACCATTCTGGCATCTATGTGTGGCATGGAGTTTGTTTTTTCTAGAGGGACTAGGCCGTCTTTGTGAGAAGGCTAAGAAACATGGCTCTGAGGAGATGAATCATCTCTCCTGTTGGACCCAGGACAGTAGATATGGTGCTGAGGGACATGTTTTAACACTAAATTTAGAGAATGGTTTGGCTCAGTAATCTTTAAAGGTCTTTTACAACCAAAATGGTTCTGTGGCAAGGATTGGCAAAAAACAACCACCAGTGTTCGTCCTTCTGCAGCAGGCAGGAAGGAGGTGATGCTAGTGGAGATAAAACTCCAGAATAGCCAATTGATGGGTCTGTGTCTGCCCATCTTCTGCATTAGACGCTGGAATAGGCTGCCCAGGGAGATGGCTTAGTTACCAGCTCTGGATGTGTTTAAAGGTCATTTAGATGTAGTGCTTGCAGGATATGGTTTGAGGGTGAACTTTGCAGAGCTAACAATTGGACTCAAGGATCCCTAGAGTCTTTGCCAACCTGGGTGGTTCTGGATGTGGGCATCTATGAGCCCTCCTTCTTAGATCCTTTGAGGGACTCTGGAGCAGGCAACTCAGAAAATCCTTGAATTAAAGCAAGTGCAAAATACAGCATGACACGATGCTGCATGTGGCTCAGCCTTGGATGGAGTGGGAGAGGGGAAATGCAACTCTTATTTGCTGTTCTTGGAACTCTGCATGTCATGTTTGTTTGCTGGAGTCAAATTGCAAGCTGGAGGATGTGTGCTGAAGGAAGAAAAATGCTTGTCTGGTAAACTTTTGTCAGGGTGGGTAACTGAGTCTTCAGACTCATAGAAGCTGTGTGGTGGGCTGGTACTCAAGCCTGTAAGTGCCCAAGCTGCTTGGTGCATGTAGCAGCCCAAGGGAGGCACAATGGAAACAGGGAGTCCTCTGTGGGAAGCAAACATCTGTCTTAGTGGAGAAATCTGTGGTGTTAAACCCCACCTGCCTCTGGTTACAGAGGAGCTGAAACCAGCATGGACACTAAGAGGATAGGCCACCCTGTCTGACAGCTGGTGAGAGATGGATTGCTGTGGTGACAGCTTCTTCCCTGTGGTAGTTCTGGGGGGGCCTATGTTCCCTTCAGAGAACTACAAAGTCCTGTCTCAGGATATTGTAATATTGTTACTCTCTTCCACTTCCAGATATCGCAGCTTATCAGGCAGTGCCTGGCTGCTATCACTCTCTTCTCCCTGTCTCCTCCCCTTACCTCTCTGCAGGCGGAGTAGTGTCCCTGCTTGTGTTATGGCCTGTGTGGGAGATGGCTCCTGGCTCCCTGGGAATTCTGAGCCACCTCACGTGGCCTACTGAGGCCTTGGAGGCCTAAGCTGGAGAGGGCAGTTGTGGCCTGCTCTCAGGCCTGCTGAGAGTAGAAGGGGGGAAGGGTTTTATTCTGACAGACTTGGCTTAGCTTGTGGGTGTAGTCATTGTACCTGATTGCCTTTGCATATGTGCACCTGTAAATAGTCTCCCTTTAAACTTCCAGTCAGTGTGCACTATCTTCATTCTTACTCTGCAAAAGGAGTAAGTGGCATTTCTGTTCTCCAGTCCCTAAACTGGGACACTCCTCCTCTTTCCTCCTGTGGCAGGAAGGATGTAGGAGTTGATGTTTATCATGCATTGGCGCCATGCTATTGACTCTTTCTACTTGCTGCTCCATAACTCGTTGCAGGGTGGGTAGTGCAGATAAGAAGCCTGCAGGCTAGGTTGGGGAGCAGGTGAAGCAGATAGCTTATCTCCTTGCTCCTGGGCAATGGGTCTGAGGTCTTTTAGTGCCTGCCCCATGGGCTGGGCAGGTAGAGCATTTTAGGGGACACTGTAGAAGGTCTTTCACAAGCACAGCAGGGAAGGAAATGGGAGCTTTGAGGGCACCTGCTGCCCTTTGTCCTGGTGTGCCATTGTGTGCACACTGCCTTCCCAAGCCAGCAGATGAGGAGCTGTGTTTGCTGAGGGACTGACAGAGCTCTATGCTGGTCTTGTTTGCAGTGCTGCAGAACAACCACTCAAAGGCAGAACAAAACAGGAAGGGTAGAGGTGGGCAGGTGGTGCGACATGGCCTGCTGGTTCCTCACAAATTTGGCCAGAGGCGTGGCGGTACCGCCTGGTACCAGCACTCTCCAACACCATAGTACTGTGGCTTTTTGTTGTGGAGAGATTATTTGCTGTTCTTGTGCCAGGGAGGCAAAAGAGGTACTGCATTGGATGGACCCACAAACATGCAGGCAAAGGTTGTATGAGCTGCTTTGCCCAGGGAGTGCAGTTGGCAGTTAGGTGATGAGGCAATACTTTGGGCAGATCAGTGGCTTCAGGAGCAGGCTGAAGCGTGCTGAGCTCTTCAGAAGCAACATTTTCTGCCCTTATCTCATCCTGGATGCATTGCATAACAGTCACACAGAATGGTAGGGGTTGAAAGGGACCTTCAGAGATCATCTAGTTCAACCTGTCTGATAGAGCAGGTTCACCTAGATCCAGGGGCCCAGAAACACATCCATGTCAGGTTTTGAAAGTCTCCAGAGGAGGCTCCATGACCTCTCTGGGCAGCCTGTATCAGGGCTCTGCCACGCTCACAGGAAAGTAGTTTTCTCTTGTATTTATATGGAACCTCCTGTGTTGCAATTTGGACCCATTGCCCCTTGTACGATCACTGGGCACCACTGAAAAGATCTCAACCCCATCTTCTTGACTTCTGCCCTTTGGCTATTGATCAGCACTGGAGAGCACCCCCCTCTCGATGGGATATGGATGCATCATGGATACACTGGCTTCACAAGAAGCTAAGCCGCTTGGGCAAGGGCTTTTGCCTCATGTTTGTAGCACCTTCTGCAGAAGAGTCCTGATTCCAGCTTTATGTGGCTGCCCTGGGAGCAACTGCTTTCCCAAGGCTTCTGAACTTCCAGGGCTCTTTGCTTCATGGGGCTCTGTAGCAAAATATGTGCAGAGTGACAGAAACAAGAAGCATCTACCACAATTTCATGTGCCTGCACATGGTCTCTCTACCAGTTGTAGAAGGGACTTCTGCAGAACTGGGCTGGAGAAAACAGGTCCATCCCCTTGGCCTGGAATTGCAGGGGTGCTTAAAGGAGAAGAGTTGGAGTGTTACAGAGAATGAGTACAGATTGAAGCAGGGACAGTGGAGAGGAGAAAACCTGCTAGTGCTTCCCACAGTGCTGGAAGAAACTGAGGATCTCCTGACTACAGGAATACTGTCTTAAGCCCTACCATCAGTACACCTAGACAGTGACAGTCTCCATATCCATGACCACTGTGGTTGCTGATGATGGTACATCTGCCAGCCACTCACTGCTCTTATGGAAGGCAATTTTGTATGGCTTGGTGAGAGGAGGGGATAAAGAGCAGCTTTACTCTGCCCTGAACATCTATATTGTATAGATGTAATGCTTTGGGACCAGATTTAGCCAAGGACTTGTCAGTATTAGGCTAATGACTTTCATCAGTGATCTTAAAGGTCCTTTCTAACCTAGGCAATTCTGTGACCTGTCCCTGAAAAAAGTAACCTCCCCACTGAACCTGGCTGCTCAGTGAAGCATCCTGTGCCCTTGCAGTTGGGCAGTGCAGGCTGTGGTCTCCTGGTATGGTTTTTGTTGCCATGAATAAGCAAGGCCAAAAATCAGCTGTGTGAAAGTAACAGCTGCTTTCCTGGGGCTGTTAAGGACAGGAGTTGGAAAAAGAGCTTGACATGTTTTAGTGAGATGCTGTTTTGAGCACTAGGCTGGGGAGTGAAAAGGAGAAAGTGGAGGTTGATCAGCTTGGCCAAAGGCACAGCAGCAGGTAAGAGTTTTTTCTACCTTCAGTGTTTGCATGGGCTTCTGCTGAAAATCTGGGAGGAATTAGATCCTTTACTGAAGCAAGATTGGCTCTCTGTTAAGTATTAAAGGCAAGCTCTTTCCCTGGCCGACATCTCTCTTGACATGGTAACTTGCTTTCCAGTCTTGGAAAAAAGAGAAATCTCAGGACACTGGCCTGATGATACTAAGCTGGGAGAGCATTGATCTCTTTGAGAGGAGAAAGGCTCTAAAACTGGAACTGGACAGCCTAGATTGATGGGCCAAGGTTAGTTGGATGAGATACAACAAGGCCAAGTGCTGGGTCCTGCACTTGGGTCACAGCACAGTGTGAATGCTCCAGGCTTGGGGCATAGTGGTTGGAAAGCTGCCCAGTAGGAAAGGGCTTCAAGGTGTTGACTGACAGCAGTCTGAACATGAGCCAGCAGTGTGTTCAGGTAGCCAAGAAGGCCACCTGCATCCTGACCTGTATCAAGAATAGTGTGGCCAGCAGGACCAGAACAGTGATTGTTGCCCTGTACTCAGCACTAATGAGGCCACACCTTGAGAGCTGGGTTCAGCTTTGGGGCCCTCACTTCAAGGAAAGCCTTGAGGGCATGGAGTAGGTCCAGAGAAGGGCAAAGCATGAAGGGCCTGGAGAACAGGTCTTGTGAGGAGCAGCTGAGGGAACTGGGATTGTTTAGCCTGAAGAACTGGGAACTAGTTTAGTCTGGAGAAATAGGAGGCTGAAGAGGAGCCCTGGCTCTCTGCAGCTCCCTGAAAGGAGGTCGGATCAAGATGGAGGTTGGTCTCTTCTCTCTAGTAAGTGATAGGAGAAGAGGAAATGGCCTAAAGTTGCTCTTTCTGACTGAAAGTGTTCTCAAAGACTGGAATAGGCTCCCCAGGGAGATGGTTGAGTCTCCATCCCTGGAGATGTTGAAAAGAGGCAGAGGTGTGGTGCTGGGTTTAGCAAATGTGCAGTAAGAGTCCACCTGCCCCAGGGTGCTTGTCCTTCAGTCTCCAATTGGAGAAGTGAGTGTATGGGAGCCTACATTGGCAAGAAGTGAAAGGTGTGCAGTTCAGGTTTGTGGCTGGGTTTGGCTAAGTCTGCATGCCATTAAATTATCTCCAGAACATGGT
The DNA here is from genome assembly GCA_013399775.1 of Semnornis frantzii. Classification (NCBI taxonomy): domain Eukaryota; kingdom Metazoa; phylum Chordata; class Aves; order Piciformes; family Ramphastidae; genus Semnornis; species Semnornis frantzii. The sequence continues at coordinate 9,364 of VWYK01094978.1, forward strand.
TCATGATGTCCATGCTGCCTGCTGGATGTGCTCTCTGACCCATACTGTCTCCCACATCTGGGATACCTGCACAAGGAGGCTACTTGGTATGGGCTTGGAACCATACCAGGAACCACTCTGATAGTTGTTCCCATTCTGTGCCTACTCCTTTTGTTCAGATGGAGACTGATTTGTCTCCTCTTTCCTCTGATCCGGTGGGAGGTTGTTTTGTCCTTGGTTGGCCTGTGAGGGATATTTCAGCTCCAGGACTTGCAGAACAAGGAAGAGACTGAAGATATCTGACCAAGCTTGTTGTGGGCATCTGATGTTGCCTACTAGGTGGTGACAGGAGATTCTTGTGCTTGTTTCTGCTCCAGTGGTGCCAGCCTTTCCTACTGGGCAGCAGCTTGTTGTGGCACTGATGCATTGGAAACAGACTGCCCAGGGAAAGAGTCAGCATCCCTGGAGGTTTTAAAAAAGTAGATGTGGCACTTTGGGACATTGGTCTAGTGGTCATGGAGGTGTTGGGTAGGAATCTGGCCATGAAGGTCTTTTCCAGCCTTAATGATTTTGTGATTCTCTGGAGCTTGGTGTGAGGTGTTGTGGTGAGCTGTCTGACCTGTGGTGAGGCTGGTCTGCTGGAAACCCTTGTGAACCAGGGCCTGTTCCTGATTGGCAAGTTAATGGTATTGTTTCCCCCTCAACCTCAGCATCTCAGCTTTAACCCAAATGCCTTAAAATCAGCCCAGGGTAAAAATGCTTCATTCCCAAACCTGGGATTTGCTGGCTCTGCCTTTGCACAGGCGCCCTAGTAGCTCCACTTGCTGCCCAGCAGCACCCAAAAGCGCAGTCTCTGGCAGGGCTCCCACCTTCACCTTGTTTTGTAAATATTAGTACCCTTACCTCCTCCATCATCAGCGTGGTATTTATGCAGGGAGAAGGTAGCAGGTGTTTGAAGAACATTTGTTGTGCAGCTGGTTCACAGGAGCTGTGTAGGACATCTCCTTAGTGGGACTAGCATAGCAAAGCAGGGGAAGCTGTGGTGGTCCCTTCTGTGTAATGCTGCCAAGGGCTATGGTCTCAGTAGTGCCCAGGTTTAGGGGGCACTGAGCTTAGCTAGCAACTTTCCCCAAAGCAAGAGGTACTCATTGGGAGCTGATGAACTAATGCTCTGCTTTCAGGCCCCTTCTGGGATGTGAACAGCCTTGCCTTACAATCACAGAATACATTGGGTGGGAAGGAACCTTGAAAGTCTTCTTGTCCAACCCCCTGTGCAGTAAACAGTGACACCTCCAACTGGATCAGGTTGCTCATGGAATTATAAGAGTGGTCTGGGTTGGAAGGGACCTCCAACGGCCATCTAGTCCAACCTCTCTGCCGTAAGCAGGGTCATACTCAACTAGATCAGGTTGCCCAAAGCCCCATTGAGCCTGACCTTGAATATCTTCAAGGATGGGGCCTCAGCTACCACCTCACTGGGCAACCTGTTCCAGTATTTCATCTCCCTCATTGTAATGAATTTCCTCCTGATGTCCAGCAAATCTAACCTTTTCTAGTTTTAAACCATTGTCCCTTCTCCTATCACTAACAGGTCCTCTAAACAGTCCCTCCCCAGCCTCCCTGTCGGTCTCCTTCAGATGTTGAAATGTAGGTATAAGGTTCCTGGAGAGCTTTCTGTTGTTCAGGCTGAACAGCCCTAACTCTCCCAGCCTATCTTCATAGGAGAGATGCTCCAGCCCTGAGTACAGGAGGCAATCAGTTCCTTGATTCTGCTGGTCACACTACTCCTGATCCAGGCCAGGATGCTGGCGGCCTGCTGAGCCACCTGAGCACACACCCTGGCTGGTGCTGACATGCAGAACGGGGCTGATGTCTGGCATTCAGTATCGTCAGTTTCTGAGGATATTGAGACATTTTGCTGTCAGCTGCCACCACATGCTCTGGCGGTGGCTGCACAGAGATTCCTGCAGAAGCAACTGCCACGCTCCTCCCCTTGAGAGAAGTGTTTCAGTTCTGGGCAAAGAAACCTTGTGTCAACAGCTGCTGTGCTGTGCTCTCCAAAGGATACCAATTAATTCCTTACATGATCCCTCTGCTCGCAGCCTGTAAGCTGCTTGAGACAGGGCCTGTCTTTGCTGTGTGTGCTTCAACAGCACAGCAGAAAGGACTTCTGGCCTTGGGCATGGTGACAAATGATTTAATTAAGACTTGCTAAAGGGGTTTTATGTATTTCTCTTGTGTCCTCCCCCCCTTACTGTGGCTGAGAGGATTGAGTGTACCCTCAGTAAGTCTGCAGGTGACACCAAGCTGGGTGGTTGTGTTGCTTCCCTACTCACTAGCAGATCTTTACAGTGGTATCTGGAGAGGTTAGACCAATGGGCTGAAGCAAATTGCGTGAAGTTCAAGGTCAAGTGCCAGGTCCTGCACCTGGGTCAGAGAAACCCCTTGGTAAGCTACAGGCTTGACTCAGAGGGACCTGGGGGTTCTGGTTGATTAAATATGAATCAGTAGGGAGTTATTCCTCCTCAGGTGCAGAGCTCTGCACTTGCCCTTGTTGAACTTCATGAGGTTCCAACCTGTCCAGCTCTGGCTGAATGGCAGCACAGCCTGATGTGGTGTCAACCACTCCTCTCAGTTTGGTATCATCAACACACTTGCTGAGGGTCCATCCATGGCTATGTTGAACAAGACTGGACCCAGTACCGATCTCTGGGAAACATCACTAGCCACAGATCTCCCCAGGTACCCCCTGCACCATTGGTCATAACCTTCCAAACTCAATCTTTCAGCCAGTTCTCACTGTTCAGTTGACCAATCCTTGCTTCTGGAACTTAATTGTATTTCAAGGCTTTGCTCTCCAGAAGTGATGAGCAGCACCATCACTCCTGCTCCAGTGATGAATCCTGTGCTGCCTCCTGTATGTTGCAACGTCCATGCTCTGAGCTGGAGGCTATGATTTTTGGGGCCCCTGGGAACCACATCAAAAAGAATATCCCAGCTCCATGACATCAAAGCTCTAATGATGGATGCAAACTCCCATTTTGTTCCATAACCGTTAGCAGGCTGACTAGAGAGCCTTGTGCCACATCAGGAGTTGCCTGTTCCCCTGCTCCACTAACTGCACATTGGATCACATACTGCCTGCTTTCCTGCAGAGGACAGTGAGAACTCCATCCCCGTGGTGAGCTGTGTAGAAGTTAGATGTTCTGCTCAAGCAAAGGCAAGATGAATTCCATGCTGTTGAGTGGTCTGATGCCCAGATCAGAGATTCATAGAATGGTTTGGGTTGGAAGGGACCTGAAAGACCATCTGGCTCCACCCCCCCTGCCATGGGCAGGGACACCTTCCACTAGACCAGGTTGCTCAAATCCCTGTCCAACATGGTCTCAAACAATTTCAGGGTGGGGACATCTGCAACCTGTTCCAGTGTCTCACCAGAAAGAATTTCTTTCTAACATCCAGTCTAAATCTTCTCTCTTCCAGCTTAAAGCCATTATCACAACAAGCCTTTGTAAAAAATCCTTTCCTGGCTTGTACATCTAAAGGTCAGCTTACCTGAAGCCATCCTGAGTTTTTCTTTAAACTCATTTTGGGTTAAAATCATCTCAACTCGTGTTCAAATGTTGGGTTTTAAGTAATTTTAATGTTTTAACTTAACAGTGATGTATAAGATCTCTGACATTCATGACCAAAAAGATGGCACCAGCTGTTGTCACTCCACTGGTAGTGGCAGAGAGAAGAGGTGACCTGCTTTACTTTCATCCTTGGCTTTGCTTGCAGGGGTTGCTTAACCTGTATGCAAACACTAAACACAAAGTAATTACCTAGAACACATTTTGTTTATGCATAAATCTGATGTCCCACAGCTTCTGCTCTGACCTTCCCTGTGTTTCCAGAGGCATGCCACATCATCCTGTGGGGAACACAAGGAGGAGGAACTGGCAGGGGGATCTCTTAGCAATGTTCTGATCAGAGTCAGCCTCTGTAGCCAAACTCACAGCAGTGAAGTCTTTGCCAGCCATGTGGGCAGGCTTAATGCCCAGGTCATGTGGTGTGGATGCAAATTTAGTGTGCTGGAACAGTGAGCTAAGCTGGAGGGCTGTTCAGTAAGCCCATGGAGACAGCTGTTGTGACAGTGGAGAAACCAGGGGAAGGGAAATAACACTTGTTCCTTGTCTTGGGGAGAGAAGGAGCTCTCCAGTCCAGAGAACAGGTCTTGTGAGGAGCTTCTGAGTGAACTGGGATTGCTTAGGCTGGAGAAGAGGACCTGAGGGGGGACATCATTGCTCTCTACCACTCCCTGAAAAGAGGTTGTGGTGAGGTGGGGATTGGTCTTCTCCCTGGTATCAGGTGATAGAATGAGAGGAAATGGCCTAAAATTGTGCCAGGGGAGGTTTAGGTTGGATATGAGGAAAAATTTCTTCCCTGAAGGAGTGGTCAGGCATTGGAACAGGCTGCCCAGGGTGGTGGAATGACTGTTCCTGAAGATGCTCAAGTAATGTGTGGACATGGTATTTTGGGATATGGTTTAACAGCCACAGTGGCCTTAGTTTGATGCTTGGACTTGATCTTTAGAGGTCTTTTCCAGCCAAAACAATTCTACTATTCTACGATGTCTGTATAGGGCACTGCTGTGTCAGGGTGTGGCCTGTATCATGGGATTAAGGTGGGGACTTCCATCTTGGCTATACCCCTGAAAGAACAGGAGACTTACTTGATTTTGTTTCTCAGGGATACCTAACCTGTATCCTGGGCCCTCAGACCAACAGACAGTGACTGAGAGGCGCTCTGGAGAAGCAGCTGGGGTACACTTGGATGTGGGAAGATTTAAGCAGCCTGGACAAGAAGAATGAGCTGTGGTGTTCCTTCTGTGATTCAGAGAGGGGAAAAATGTGCCCTCCCTCTCAGATGCTTTCTTCTGTCCAAAAAAGGCTAAGTGGGCCGAGTGAAAAACCAGCAGAGGCATTCCTCATATTCTCTGGAGTAACTGGATGTAAAAGCCTGCATTTAAAGGGGTCACTTGTGACAAATTTAAATGTGACTTTGGAAGGAATTAATCTCCTGCAGGAAAACTGACTGTGATTTTAGTAAGGAAGGATGAGCTGGGGGCTGGCTAGAGAAAGATGAGGCTGTGTGAGAGACAGATGCTAACAAACAGACAATTGGTTACTCATCACAGGCTCTTAAACACAGGAGGCCAATCTGGTGTCTTTATTTGACTGGAGATGGCTCTCAGGCACAGTAATAACCAACAGATCCAACTGGGTTTGCCGCTCCCAAATGCACAGGTTAAGGCTACCAACCTTGGTCCAAAACCTATTCTTGTTCCCTGCCATCAACATGCACAAATACAGGCTGGGTTTGAGAGAAGGACTCAGGGATGTCAGCCAATTGGAAAAACTCAACATGAGCCAGCAGTGGCCACTGCCAACCTGGAAGGTAACTGTATCCTGGGCTGCGTCACAAGCAGCATAGCCAGCAGGATGAGGGAGGTGATTCTGTCCTGCTCTGCTCTTGTGAGTCCCCACCTGGAGTACTGCATCCAGTTCTGGTGGGCCCCAGCACAAGAAGAATGTCAGATTGCTGGAGCAGGTCCAGAGGAGAGCCACAAAGATTGTCAGAGGGCTGGAGCGCCTCCCTTATGGGGACAGGCTGAGACAGTTGGGGCTGTTCAACCTGGAAAGGAGAAGGATCTGGGGTGACATTATCGCAGCCTTCCAGTGCCTTAAGGGAGCTATAAGGAAGCTGGGGAGGGAGTCTTTACAAGACTTGCAGTAATAGGATGAGGAGGAATGGATTGAAGCTGGAAGAGGCAAGATTTAGGCTGGAGGCTTTCAGTGAGGGTGGTGAGACACTGGCACAGGTTGCCCAGGGAGGCTGTGGATGCCCCTTCCCTGGAGGTGTTTGAGGCCAGGCTGGAGAGGGCCTTGAGTAGCTTGGTCTAAGGGGAGGTGTCCCTGCCCATGGCAGGGGGGTTTGGAACTAGATGATCTTTAAGGTCCCTTCCACTCAAACCATTCTAAGAAATGAAGAAACTTCCACCAAAATCAAGTATCTTTAGTGTAAACTTGATTAGCACATGCTTACCTGGGGCAAGCTTAAACCAACTGAGACACCACTTTCTCTCTCCCTCCCCTACCAAGTGCCTGGCTGTAAGTAGCACAAACTACTCCACAAAATCTCTGAGGTATTCCTATTAGGAGACGCCTTGCTGGGAGGTGGGAATGCCTGTGTGGGTTTGCTGTGGAGCACAGTCAGCCTCAAGGGTATTCTGATGTTAAACAGGAGTGTGTTTAATGGTAGGGAAAGGATATGGTTCTATTGGGCTTTCTAGCGTGGAAACAGCATTTGAGGGGAGCCTTGGGAGAGATGAATGAGCAGGACAAAGTGACTCCCAGAAGCTGCATAGGAGGAAGGTCTGCTGTGAGGCTAATTTGAAGCTTTGGCAAATTAAAGGCTCAGGGTTGATGGGAGGGCATCAAGGAGTGGCTCAGGTGCCTACTCTTCTCTTGAGTACCTGTTGAAGGAGCATATTCAATGGCCAGTACTGTTTTGGTCCACCTGAAACTATCCAGCTTGCATTTGCTAGGTATTTAATGGCTTAATGGTCATGTTGGGCTTAGGCTGACAGTTGCACTCAAAGATCTTAGAGCTCTTTTCCCACTGGAACAAGTCTATGATTCTATGTGTTTTGGGGGACACCATTCCCAGCTGACTGAGGTGGAGGGGCTAAGTGATCTTCCTAGTAGGCTAACTGGCATTCCTGCAGCTGGAGTTCCCTCAACCATGACCAGCAAAGAGTGGAGCTGAGGCCTGGGAAAGACTGAGCCAAGAGCCTGGGAAATCTCAGGCTCTCCCAGTCCTCCCCACTGCACCTCAGCAGTGCTTAAGTGCGTTGTGAGCTGTGTGGGCAGAGCATCCTCCTGGGACCCTTGGAAAGCAAAGGGAAACCTCTTAGCTTGCTTAGTGAGACCTATTTCAACCCATGGCCCTGGAAAAAACAGCTAATTAAGTAAAGAAAGGCAAAAAACTGGGGGGGAGGTGGTGTGAAGGCCTGGTTCTCCAGAGCTGAGGGTGGATGGAGGCACAGGGTTGCCCTGTGGAGAGGCAGTGCCCTGTGCTGCTCCATATGAGGCTAGCAGCTGGCATCTCTGGTATGCTCCAATTTGGCTAAGCTACTTATGGCAGGGATGGAGATCCTCTTCTCTCTGCTTGACAGCAGAAGCATCAGGAGAGGCTGAACCATTTCAAGCCCTGTCACCTCACCTCTTCAGGGCCTTCTGCATGCTGGTCAGGACCACAGGCTTTTCTTGGAGAGCAAACAGCTCAGCACAATTACAGCAGCTGATCCCCCCCTGGTGCAACGAGGGAGGTCAGTGCTAAAAATCTGATCCTTGTGAAAACAGGGCCTATGGGTGAGTCCAGATGGGATCACAGCACCATTAACTACTGTCTCAGGTGAAAAACTTTGTGGAAGAATGCCTGTGATATCTATGGAGACAGGAATGGAGTTGAATTGGCTTCAGTTCAGGATGGAGGTGTGGGAAGCCTTCCTCAGACAATTTACAAATTGGTCCTTGGCACTTGTGGAGAGTTTAGACTTTTAGAAGGATGTCAGGGAGACACTGAGGCTTTGCTGTCAGTATGGTTTGAAAAACCTGGGAGAGGAAAGGCAGAGTCAAGAAGACAAAAAAAAAAAAAAATTGTGGATGAATCTCTTGCCTGCACTAAGGCTTTTGTTCTGCTGAAGTTATTTTTCTCTTCACTTCCAGACTTCAAAGCTGTTTGGCTTGTCTTTTCCTTCCCCCCCTCTTTCCCCCCCCCCCCAATATAAAAAGGCAATTAGTAAGCAGAACCAGCCAGTTGGGACATATTTAAGAATGTGAGTCAACCTTCACAACAGTGCATGCCCAGGGATCTAAGCTGTTGTACCTGCACAGCTGGGCACAGGTGAGATGCTCAAGGGCTTTATTTTTGGCTCCCAGACTTATTTCCCTCAATTTTAAGCTGACTGCTGCTCTTTCATGCTGGTGCTAACTGGCCTCAATGGGTGTGCATACCTGGAACAGGGGCATGTGCAGAGTAAAGGAGTCATAGAGTGGTTTGGGTTGGAAGGAGCCTGAAAAATCATCTAGTTCCAATCGCCCTGCTGTGGCCAGGGACACTTTCCACTAGAACAGGTCGCTCAAGGTCCTGTGCAACCTGGATTTGGACACCTCAGGGGGTGTGTGGGGGTGTCTTCCACAACCTCCCTGGGCAACCTGTTCCAGTGTCTCACCATCCTTACTGGAAAGAATTTCTTCATAATATCCAGTCTAAATCTTCCCTCTTTCAGCTTAAAGCTATTCCTCATCCTATCCCTGTAAGTCCTTGTAAAAAAGCTCTCACCCCAGCTTTCTTGTAGGCCTCCTTCAGTTACTGGAAGGCTGCTCTAAGGTCTTCCTGGAGCTTTCTCCAGACTGAATAGCTCCAAATCTCAGGCTGTCTGCACGCTGAAAGTGCTCCAGCCCTCTGACATCTTTGTGGTCTTCTCTGGACCTGCCCCAACAGATCCATGTCCTGTTTGTGTTGGGGGCATCAGAACTGGACATAGTACTCCAGGTTGGGTCTCACAAGAGCGGAGTAGATTGTCAGAATCACCGCACTTGTCCTGCTGGTAATGGGAGTACATTTCATAGGATCATTTTGGTTTTAAAAGGCCAGATTGTTCTCTAAGGCTGGTGCCAAACTGTGTGACATCTCTGCATCTTTGAAATGCCTCCAGGGATGGGGATTCAACCACCTCCTTGGGGAGCCTGTTCCAGACATTATGAACCCTTTCAGCCAAGAAGTTTCTTCCAATATCCAACATTAACCTCTCCTGGTGCAACCTGAGGCTATTTCCTCTTGTTCAGTCACTCAGTCCTGGGGAGAAGAGACCAACTCCCACCGGGTTCCCCCCTCCTTTCAATGAGTTGCAGAGAGCAATGAAGTCTCTCAGCTTCTTTTCTCCAGACTAAACAACCTCCATTCCCTCAGCTGCTCCACAGCACTTGGCCTCCTTGAATCTCATAGAATTGGCTTTGAAAAGGGTTTGTGGTGGAAAATACAAACCTGAGGAAAGATTTTGTGAAATCCTTTCCATATGGTTGCCCCTTTGCCTGACAGACCCAAATCCTTCCCACAATATTTCCTATTTCCATCTCTAGAAAGAAGCAGTAGCTTGAGGCACAGGTTTTGGCTGTTGCAGTGGTTAGTGGGGCAGGCTTTCCCACTATGCCTGGGGGTGTTTAGAAGGTGTGGAGATGCAGTGCTAAGGACCATGGTTTAGCACTAGCCTTGGCAGCATTAGGTAATGGTTGGATTTGATGATCTTAAAGGTCTGTTCAATCAAAATGCTTCTATGATTCCATATTCTTGGCCACCGACCCCAGCCCTCTCAGTGGTGCTGGGCTGGCAGCCTGGTGTTGGGGTGATGACTCAGTGCCTGGCAGAGGCAGGGAGGGCAGGCAGCAGCCCCCAACCTGTGGCTGAACAGGCTTGGCTTTGTGCTGCCTGGCTTAAAAGGAGCTTTATGACTTCTCTCAGCATGGCGTCAGCCTCAGTTCCTGCACAGGCTGCCCTTTGTGGGGGATGTGGGGTGATGTAGTCCTGGGATGGGGGAGAAGCTGGGTGGGAGCTGGGGAGCAAGCAGGGTGCCTTGAAGAGACTGAAAGCAGGCAACTGAGGTCCTGGGGATGCTTAATTGTTATGACACCCAAGAGAAGATAGGTACCCTAAGGGTGAGCCAAGAGTATGGCTCAGCCCTGATGTGACAGTAGTCCCCAAATGGCACTTTGGAGTTGCTGGATGTGGTGATGGATGCTAAAGATAGCAAATCTTGAAAGCTGCCCATAGAGGTCCCACAGAACTGTGCTCAGGTGGTCAAAAGGGCCAACAGCATCCTGATATGCATCAGAAACAGCATGACCAGCAGCACCAGGGAAGCAATTGTACCCCTGTACTCAGCACTGCTGAGGCCACCCCTCCAATACTGTTTGATTTTGGGCCCCTCACTTACAAGGAGGACATTGAGGTGCTGGAGCATGTCCAGAGAAGGGCAATGAAGCTGGTGGAAGGTTTAGAGATCAGGTCTGGTGAGGAGCAGCTGAGGGAGATGGAGTTATCTGGCTTGGATAAAAGGAGGCTGAGAGTATACCTTCTTGCTCTCTACAACTCCCTGAAAGGAGGTTGGAGTGAGGTGGGAGTTGGTCTCTTCTCCCTGATATCAGGTGGTAGAATGAGAGAAAATGGCCTGAAATTGTGCCAGGGGAGGTTTTGCTTGGAGATTAGGGAAAAATTCTTTCCTGAAGGAAAGAAAATTCTTTCCTGATCAACCATTGGAACAGGCTGCCTAGGGAGGTGGTGGAGTCTCTGTCCCTGCAGGTGTTCACAAAACATGTGGACGTGCATTTTGTGACATGGTTTAATTGTCATGGTGGTCTTAGGTTGACAGTTGGACTCAATGATCTTAGAGGTCTTTTCAGACAAAACACTCCTGTGATACTGTGAAATGGTGAAGGAACACTTAGTGAAGTACACCTTGCAAGGGGTTTCACAATCACGTTTAAAGAATGCCAATTCTTAGCTCTGTAAGGTTCTGTCCATACTTCCACTTCTCCCTTTCACACTAAGAACAACTCCCCCAAACCCTCTGCAGCTGCTTTCTCTCTTGGTTGCAGGGACAGTTGTATGAACAATATTTTTTAGAGTTTGGCTTTTAAACCAATTTTTTTTTTTTGTTTCCCTGAACTAAAGAGTTTCTGGATTAGTCTTTCTGGATGTGATTTCTCACTAATTTTCCATCCATTTGCTTCTGTTGGCAACAAGAGTAGTCGTTCTCCCATCTTCCCTCCCAGTGGTCAGCAGTCAGAGCCCCCCTTGCTGCCCCCCTCCTTGGCTGTAAGCAGGTTAATCTCTGCTTCAGCCTCACGAGGCAGCCATCTGCTGCTGTTTTTTCCAAATAGTGTCATGCTGGGGTGATAAAACACAGAAACTGCCTCTACAACTAAGCAGCCTCTTAAGACCACCTAAGTCCTTTCCTGCAGTGGTGTATTAGCCTATATTAGAATTGGAATCATAGAATTGTTTCAGTTGGAAAAGACCTTTAAGGTTATTGAGTCTAACCATTCTCTAACTCTGCTGAGGCTAAAGCACATCCCTCAGCACCACACCTCTGCTTCAGCTCCTGCTGAGATTAAGCCACCTCCCTGGGGAGCCCGTTCCAGTATTTAAGGAGACTTTCAGGGAAGGAGATTCTGATATCCAACCTAAACTTCTCCTGGTGCAACTTGAGACTGTTTCCTCTTGGCCTGATCCTTGTTACTAGAGAGAAGAGGCCATCCCCTACCTGACACCAACCTCCTTTTAGGGAGTTGTAGAGAGGAAGAGGGTCTCTTCTCAGGTCTCCCTCAGGCTGAACAAACCCAAGTCCCTTACCTGTTGCTCATCAGACCTGTTCTCTGGACCTTTCACCAGCCTTACTGCCTTTCTCTGGACACTTTCAATGTCTTTCTTGGAGCAAGACCCCCAAAACTGAACCAAGCCCTCACGGTGTGGGCTCATCGGTACTCAGTATCACAGAATTAACCACGTTGGAAAAGACCTTCGAGATTGAGTCCAACCCATCACCTAACACTCTCTAACTAAACCATGGCACCAAGTGCCTCACCCAGCATCCTTTTAAACACCTCTAGGGATGGGGACTCCACTACCCCAGGCAGCCCATTCCAATGCCAATCACTCCTTCTGTGAAGAAATTCTTCCTAACATCCAGCCTGAACCTGCCCTGGTGCAGCTTGAGGCTGTGTCCTCTTCTGTCCCTGGGTGCCTGGCAGAAGAGCCCAACTCTGCCTGGCTACAACCTCCCTCCAGGTTGTTGTAGAGAGCAATGAGGTCTGCCCTGAGCCTCCTCTTCTGCAGGCTGCACACCCCCAGCTCCCTCAGCCTCTCCTCACAGGGCTGTGCACCAGCCCCCTCACCAGCCTTGGTGCCCTTCTCTGGAAATGTTCAAGCACCTCAGCATCTTTCTTAAATTGAGGGGCCCAGAACTGGACACAGCACTCAAGGTGTGGCCTAACCAGTGCTGAGTACAGGGGCAGAATGACCTCCCTGGTCCTGCTGGCCATATTGCTCCTGATACAGGCCAGGATGCCATGGGTATTCTTGGCCACCTGAGCACACACTGGCTCATGTTCAGCCAGCCATTGATCAGGTCTTTCTTTGCTGGGCAGTATTCCAGTCACTGTTCCCCAAGCCTCGGGTGTTCCTGGGGTGGCTGTGACCCAAGTGCCCACTGGTGCTGGAAATGGCCCTTTTGCAGCTTTTGCCTAATTTTGCTTGGGTTCCATCAGGCCTCTACAATGGCTTCCAGGCAAGGAGGTAAAATACAACAGCTTGTAAATGCTGTTTGCTCCCAGCCTGCTTCCCTTGCTGTGTGAATCCAGTTTTGGTGCTCCAACACTTTGGTCTTGTCACTTTGGGAGGTTTGTATGGCAGAAAACGTGGAATGGTGCAAGATGAACCTGACCTTAAACATGTAGGAACAGTTGAGTTTGGGTAGTTTGTCTTCTGGGTGTGCCAGTGACCCCAAATACAGGGCTGAGAGATGCCATGGCAATATTTGTGTGACAATACAATGGTTATAGCAGCCATGCTGAGGTCTGCTAGTGCCTAGGTGGCAGTGGGAATTGCTGGTGATCTGCAGGTTGAAATACTCCTACTGGAACCAGGTTTCATGTTCTCCTTGTGCCCTGCAGCTGAATGCACTGCTGATGGTAGAAGTGACCCAGGGATGGATCTGGGACAATTCTCTGAGCCAGTGGCTGCATGGCATCCCAGATCCCAGTATCAGATGTGAGCCAATAGACCAACCTCACTGGTATGCTTGGATCAGAGCTCACATCTGCACTTATGGGCTGGTCTGGATGCTCAGCTCTGGAGCAGGATACCCAGGGAAGTGGTGGAGTCTCTTTCTCTGGAGGCATTCAAAACCTGCTCAGATGTGTTCCTGTCTCACCTGCCCTAGGTGATCCTGCTTTGGCAGTGGGCTTGGCCTTGACCTGTAGGGGTCCCTTCCAACCCCTACCATTCTATGAACTCCCTGCCCTTCAGACACCACTTCAGCCTGGACAAGAGCAATTTGTGGGTCATCTACCAGCAGAGCAGAGTCAGACAGTGTTGGCAGAGGTGGCGCTGCTCAGGTCTCACTGCAGTGGCTTGATTGCCTTGATGGTGACCCTGTGTGTGTACAACAGCTTCAGGGGCATTTTGAGGCCCATCTCACAACATGTGACTCAGAGACAGCTTTTGCACCAGAACTGGATACAGAGCTGGAATTGCAGCAATGTGGGTGCCCATCCAGGAAATGATGTACACAGGCACTTGTGGCTGCAGAGGTGAACACAGCACACATGCTGTTCCCAAGCCACTGTTATCAAATTTACACTCCCTGCGCCTTTTCAGGATCAACCCTGGGTAGGTGGAGTGGTGCTAAGATGTGCAGGAACACAACTGTACAGGGCTGTCTCCTCCTTTAAGGTTTCCTCGAGGAACCTTCCCTTGAACTGCAGCAAGAGCATCAAGTTCACTGAGCTTTGGTTGGACTACCCACTATCTACAGGAGAAATCCTGGGACTTCTTGTTGTCACAGCTTGATTAGTTCTGATACTTCTGAACTGGACAGGATCTGTGACCAAAAAGCTTGTCCCAAGCCTAGGTGGGAAGCACCAGCCTTGGAGCACTCCAGGCCAGCATCATGGGACCACATCCATTTACAAGCTTGGAAATGCTGCTGCTGGGCCACCACTGGGCATTTTGGGGAGGCTTTTGAGAGAAACAGCTGTTCTACATGGCTCTCTGCCCAGGAAGCCATGCAGCTGTATGGCTGGGAGAAAAACCAGAACACCTGAAACTGCTGCTAGTTTTCAGATGGCTTTTTCATGACTTGAAGTGAAAAAAGATACAAGAGAACCCTCCTCTTTCGAGCAGTAAATAGCTCACCAGCAGACATATGGAGATGCTAAATCCATACCAACAGGTAAATGGACTGCTAAATACTCTTTTAGTTTTTGAAAGTGGCAGGGTCTATTTTTAGCACTGAAGTTCTAAGTGGTTTAGCTCTGAAACCTCCTCAAAGGCTGAGTGTCAGACCTGCTTCTCTGAGTCTGTGGCTGTGCTTGAGCAGAACAAACCTGAAAAAAGAAAATGCTGTGTAGCTGTGAAAGTCAAAGAGAACTTGTTGCAAGCCTTGCTTGTTGGGAAGACAAGGCAGAGCCAGAGAAGAAAATGGTTAATGGGGCCTTTTGCTGCTCTTGCACCTCTGTTGTTTACTTGGACTTTAGGAAAGCATTGACACTGTCTCAGACAGCATGCTTTGAGAAACTGGCTGCTTTTGGCTTGGATGGGTGGATGCTTCACTGCATTAAAAACTTGAGGATGGTTGGGCTCAAAGAGTGGTGGTGAATGGAGTTGAATCCAGTTGGTGGCCAGATGAGGGGACTGAGGGTACTCGGTAAGTTTGCAGATGGCATTAAGCTGGCAGAGAGTGTTGATCTGGTGGAGAGGAGGAAGACTTAGAGGCTGGATCAGTGAGTAAAGACCTAGTGTAAGATGTTAGAGAATCATAGAATGTATCTGGTTGGAAGTGACCTCACATCATCCTGTGACCTTTGGCCCAGCACTGAAGGGTCAAGACTAAATCATGTCCCTAAGTGCCAGGTCCACATGCCACTTGAACACCCCCACATTCAAGCAGGCCAACTACCAGGTTCCACACTTGGGTCACAACAACTCCATGCAACTTCCAGGCTTGGGGCAGAGTGGCTGGAAAGCAGACTGGTAGAGAGAGACCTGGGGGTGTTGATCAGCAGGCAGCTGAAGATGAGCCAGCAGTGTGCTCAGAAGGCCAAGATGGCTACCAGCTTTCTTCAGCCTGGAAGAGGGGACCTGAGGGGAGACCTCCCCCTCTACAGCCCCTTGAAAGGATCCTAGAATAAGATAGAGTTTGGTCTCTTCTCCCCAGTAACAAGTGACAGGAAGAGAGGAAATTGCCCCAAGTTGCACCAGGGGAAGCTTAGATTAACTGTTAGGAGAAACTTCTTCCCTGAAAGTCTTCTTAAGACTGGAGCAGGCTCCCTAGCGAGGGAGATGAATCCCCATTCCTGAAGGTGTTTCAAAGATGTAGAGATGTGGTGCTGAGGGACATGGTTTAGCACCAGCCTTGTGAGAGTTAGAGAATGGTTGGACTTGATCTTAAAAGTATTTTCCAGCCAGAACTATTCTATGTTGAGGAGGATTTGGGGGGGGGGCGGCGCAGGTTTTAGTGAAAATAAACACCCAGATCTTGCAGCAAGAGGAATCACAACTCTGTATCTTGGAGATCTTGATCTGGGTGGTAGATGGAGGCTGGGTGGTGAAAGATGAGCTCCTGAGAAAGGAGCAGAGTTTTAATCTGGCACTGTGAAACAGCTTCCTTTTGCCAAGTTATCTGCGGGGAATAACTGCCTGTTGGTGAAGAAAGACATCTCTGAGCAGCTCTGTTTTAAAGGTTCCCCTTTCTGAGGAGGGATGCTGGGGCTTGTCGTTGTCTGTGGCACAGATCTCAGTTAAACTAATCCTTTAAAAATGCTCCAGTATCCTCTTAATTCCTTCTAAGCCAGACTTCCCTTGGGATAAGTGCAGCAGAGCTCTGAATCCATGCTAGTTGGGTGAACCGTGCTGCAGCTGGGAGGGCTGGCACATCTCCCACTCTCCTGCCACACCGTGACGGGCAGTACTTTCATCTGGAGGGCATGGGGCATGGACAGACTTCTTTTTCCATTTAAGAAAAAAAAATAATTGGGGGGAGGGGTGGGGAGGAAAGCAACCCTAAGACTTCTTATCTCTGTTAGCTTTCTGTAAGACTCGCAGCACAGCAAGAAATCACTTGGGGTATGTGCAGGTGCTCCACACAGGTTTGCTGAGTCAGGAGACAAAACATGAACTCATAAAGCCAAATCTCAGGTTTTGGTGAAATGCCTCCTTCATGTCCTGAAGGACATTTCCCTCAGGTGAGAGCACTGTGCCATGCAATTTATAGGCCTCCTGCAACAAAACTTAGAAGGGGAGGGGGAAGGAAAATCCCTCCTGCTTCACAGGTAGTGTGGAGCAAAAATTCTACTCTCAAAATGGTGATATTTTTTCATGTGCATTCAAGGTTGCTGCCTTTTCTTGGAACTGGACTGAAAGAAAGCTCACAGTACTTAGGAGACAGTGGACTGTGGTGGGTTGAGAGACTCCCTCCGCTTCACTATAGAAATGCTATTTCTAAGCTATATTTCACTGAGAAATAGCTCAGATGGCTTGGAAGTAAACTGAAGATATAGTTACACCAAAGCTACATTTACAAGCATATATATACACAATATTTACAAGTGTTTACAATTATATAAAAATTAGAAATAATACAGAAATCCAAACTCCCTTCCAGACAAAGAAACTG
>VWYK01094979.1:1218-14686 GCA_013399775.1 Semnornis frantzii
AGGACTCCAGGTGGGGTCTGACAAGAGCAGAGTAAAGGGGTAGAATCCCCTCCCTTGCCCTGCTGCCCACACTGCTCTTGATGCAGCCCAGCACTCGGTTGCTGTCTGGGCTGCACTCACACTGCAGGCTCATGTTGAACTTTTCATCACCCCAGACCCCCAGGTCCTTTTCCTCAGGGCTGCTCTCAGCCATTCACCACCCAGCCTGGATTTGTGCTTGGGATTGTGCCTACCCAGGTGCAGGACCTCACACTTTGGTAATAAAGACACACAAGATGTCTATGTAATGCTATAATAAATTAAATTCTGAATTTTTATCTCATCTTTTATTAACCAGGAATACTTTTATGGAGCAAATCTAAGTTTACATCATTACACATAAGGATAAAATTGAGCATCTTTAACCCATGCCATCTACACACCTGGTGCCAGAATTATTATACTGAAGTCACCACTCCAAATGACAGCAATCTAATGTGTTACCAGCAAAACAAGTATAAAAGGGAAAGATTAAAAAAAAAAAAAATCATCATAAATGATCTTCTGTAGCAATACTGAAAATGATTTGCAGCAACAATTCATTGCTTACTTAGAAAAGCTGAAGGCTGCAAAGGTCTCCTAGATTACCATAGTAACTAAAAGAATAATTTAAAACTGCCTTTTAAAGAGTTGTAAATAATGCAAGTGTACTATCAGTCACTGCTCATTGTCATTTCACGTGGTCTAGAAGGCAGTTTGAAGAAGAATGTGGTATCACAGTTCCTCTGGTAAGGAATTTCAGCATAATAAAATGATGTGTCCCAATCTAACCCTTTTTCTGTTGTTTCTTTCTGTGTGTCTGGTGAAAAATAACTTGTACAATAGGCTTTGTTTACATGTCTCTTTGAGAGGCTGAAATGGTTATAGACTTCTCTGTCTAAACCCTATCATTATAAAGGATCAGACTATGTGCATATGCTGAGTGTTGAAGAATCTGCTGGAATCATTGCAGTGCTGGTACACAGCTGCAGAACACATGTATGTAAGGGTCTTCAGTGTTACCTGCAAGAATGGAAGGACACACCTGTGTGGGTGCTGCTTTCAATAATGGTAAAGGGATTATCAGAGAAAATCTTTTGGATGGGTATTTAAATACAAGGATCAAATGGTACTGAGGAACATATTTCTACAAGTAAAAATGGATACAAAATTCAAGTCTTGTGTGTTGGAATACAAAATACAGCAGTTCAAGAAACTCCTGAATAACCACATAGATAGCCTATTCAGTCATCTATGAAAGTAGACATTATAAACAATTCCAAAGATACCCAATGTATACGTATGAATAGGAAAGATATGGCTGAGGACTATATGGAAACTTGGAATTCTGAGCTAGTTCCCAGGTGCTATTCTAATTCCATATGGTGCTCAATAATTTTATAAAATGCAGTAAAGCAGTGGCATGTGATTGGGAAGAGCAAATGAGGGTGTGCTTTTAGGCATTGTGCCTTAGTCCCTTTCATGGTTAGATGTGGAATTTCATAGCATTCTTCCACTTTGAAATCTGTGTTTCCTGGCTCAATGTCTCATCCTGAAAGCAAGATGAAAATTATTAGCAAATTGAGTAGAGTACAGCTTAGAAATTATTTTCTTTAGCAAACGACCTACACACATTTTCGTCTCATTTAATACTGGAGTGGTCCTCTTCAAACACAGGAAAGGAACAGATCCAGTTTACATCCTTAAGACAGCTTGGTATGGTTTGGGATCTGGACAAAACTGTTTCCTTGTCGGAGCCTCTGTCATCCACATTCATCTTTCCTCAGAAAAAGCCTTGTTTTCTGAAAAATACAATTTTCTCCATGCTCTCTGGCTCTGGATTAGCATATTGCTTGTTAGCTTTGTTGCAGGGCCTTGAAATAAACTGTTTTGCCTAGAGTACTGTGTGCAGTTCTGGAGCCCCTAGCACAGGAAGGACATGGAACTGCTGGAGCGGGTCCAGAGGAGGCCACGAAGATGCTGAGAGGGCTGGAGCAGCTCTGCTGTGAGGACAGACTGAGAGAGTTGGAGCTCTGCAGCCTGAAGAAGAGAAGGCTTCAAGGAGACCTTAGAGTAGCCTTCCAGTATCTGAAGGGGGCCTACAGGAAGGCTGGGGAGGGACTANTTCTGTGACTGCTTTTGAGCCCAGGCAGCCTGATGCAGTGAGAACATACACCTGCAGTGTGTGCACCATGGCTGCTTGGCCATAATCTGGCAGCCTTTATGTCTTGTCCTAAATGGAAAAATAGTGTTGCTGACTTTATCTGACATATGAGGCACTATCTCAGGAAAGCTATGCATAAGATGTATTTTCTCAACAGTGATATTTGATAATGACAGTGTTTATTGCAGGCACAGTGGGAGGAAATAGGAAAATCCTCTAGCATAGAAAGGTACACCCATAATTAAAAAAAAACAACAGGGGTAAAAAAGAAAATAGAAAGATGTTGTAACAATCCATCTGTTGATATATATTTAATAGAAAGAAGTAAGTTGAGGCTACTAAGGCATGTGTCTTTGCCTCTGAAAATATGAGGACTTTGATTACATTGCTCTGTTGAAATGAAGTATACAAACTCTTACGGCTCAGGCAGGGGAAAAGTGAAGGAAATATGGTGTTTTAGGATTTGTTGTAGTCTTATGTTAAAAATAAACAAGACATATAGGCAGGCATAACACTGAGCTTTAGGAGAAAACGTAGCTTATTCTAATCAATAACACAAATAAGAGGTCTTACTTTAATGTAATGTCAAACTTGATAGCATTCTTTTAAAAGAATATAACAGCGTGTTAAAAGTTAGTCTAACATTATATTGAATTCATGGCACTTATATTGCACTTTGAAGAGGCAAAGTGCTGTGAAGTATTGATCAGGTAGCAAAAAGATAACACTGAGTATTTTAGATTGTGGTAGTCTCACTTTGTTGTAGGAACGACTGTTGTCAGTCTCCCAACTCTCGTTTTTGCCCATGAGAAACAAGCTCAAAGCCGGGATTTCTGCTGAATTAATTGTTCTGTGTAATACTCTGATTTTCCAAATTTATTAGAAAGATTCGCAACGGACATAGTTCTGCAACACCCCCCTCAGTCTATATACAGTGCATTTAAAAAATTATCCAGCAATTTCATATCCACTTTGCCTGACTCATTTTTTCTGTGATGCCACTCTTACTTTGTATTATAGTTCCGCTGAATTGAATCTGCTTTGTGAATCATAGAATCATAGAATGGTAAGGTTGGAAGGGACCTCAAGGATCATCTAGTTCCAACCCCCTGCCATAGGGAGGGACACCTCCCACTAGCACAGCTCACTCAAGGCCTCCTCCAACCTGGCCTTCAACACCTCCAGAGAGGGAGCAGCCACAACCTCCCTGGGCAGCCTGTGCCAGTGTCTCACCACCCTCACTGCAAATGACTTCCTCCTAACATCCAGTCTAAATCTCCCCTCTACCAGTTTAAACCCATTGCCCCTTGTCCTGGCATTGCAAGACCTTGTCAATAGTCCCTCCCCAGCCTTCCTGTAGGCCCCCTTCACATACTGGAAGGCTACTCTAAGGTCTCCTCAAAGCCTTCTCTCCTCCAGGCTGAAGAGCCCCAACTCTCTCAGCCTGTCCTAGCAGCAGAGCTGCTCCAGCCCTCTCAGCATCTTCGTGGCCCTCCTCTGGACCCACTCCAACAGTTCCATGTCCTTCCTGTGCTGAGGGCTCCAGAACTGCACACAGTACTCCAGATGGGGTCTGATGAGAGCAGAGTAAAGGGGCAGAATCCCCTCCCTTGCTCTGCTGGCCACACTGCTCTTGATGCAGCCCAGGACCCAAGTGTCCCAGTGACAGTACATTGAAAGGTAGATAATGGTAAATAAAATAAGAGAATAAGAAGGGCTAAATCCCGATGACCTTTGTGATTAACTAGGAATTCGTGTGGTTGCAATTTTCATCTGCAGCTGGTATTTATCATCCATCAAAAAGGAACAGAAGTATTCTTATATAATTTCAACCCTACCTAGCTCCTTCAAGAGGTATTGCAATACAACAGCCATGCTTTTTAAGACAGGCATTTTAGTGATAAGATTAGATAAAATTAATTTTATCTATATTTATGTTAGACAGTATATAAATACAAATATTTGTTTATATTTATGTACTGTCTAACATAACTTCTACCATGGCAAACCACAACTGAACTTCCACTGGTGTAGTATCATGTTTTCGTGCTTCCAGATGAACAGATTTCACAACTTTGTTTTTTAAACGTTTTGTTTTGTTTTGTTTTCTGCTTTGTCAGTTGAGTTTTTTTCTTCCCAAATGAAGTCCTAATTCTGTTTTTAAATTAAGAAGACTCTAACCAGGATAGGCAGATGACTTCTACTATGAAATCTATTGGGTTACATTGGGGGTTTTGGGTTTGAGTTGGGTTTATTTTGGGGGAAAAATAAAAGGCATTCAATAAATCATAGCAGAAAAAAGCCAAAAATAAAGTAATGAGGATTACATACTAAACATATGTGGTTCTTCAGATCTGTAGAACACACTACATACAGACATCAATGTGTAAAAGTATACATCCCATATGCTTAAGACAGTATGTACCCTATATTCTAAAAATTTAGTCCAGACTAGCCAAATTGCAATCAGGAATAAAGTGCTGCCAAATCAGTTTTGTTGCATATGTAACACTAGTACAGGATGTAAAATCAAGTGAAAAAAAATCCTCATTAAGTGCCAGATACCCTATTAGTTAATCTACAGGTGCATCACTTGTTCACAGTGCAGTGTTGGATGTATCCATGAGAAAGTGTTTACGTGAATCATCCATTAGTGGTGAATTATCTTAATCTGAAAGCATGTATCACTTTCCCATCTGCACCTTCACTTTGTATTGCCCTCTCTATTGATTTGGAAATAAAAACTTTTCTGGTTTTGCTCTAATCAGTTGCTCACTTTACAGTTCCATGATCTGCCAGAGTCACCCAGCATGATTGTCTCACCTGCAGCTCCTGGCTGGACTCTGAGCCTTTGCTGTCTGATGGAACTATATGTGGCAGTACCCAACTCAGGTGGCAGGCAGAACTGGGACACTCAGCATTGTCTGATTGTGAACCAGCTTCATTGCAGTTGGCAGTTCTACTATACATTTTAGGTTATATTATTATTTAATTTAGAATCATAGAATCATAGAATGGTAAGGTTGGAAGGGACCTCAAGAATCATCTAGTTCCAACCCCCTGCCATAGGCACTAGTACAGGTCACTCAAGGCCTTTTCCAACCTGGTTTAAGTTTGTTTATTATTTCACCAGAATAGCTGCCTTTTGTTCTCAACACTCATTTTCCATGTCAGAATTTACACACTTTACTTACTGTGTTATGCTACTTTTGCACCTTTGTGCTTCCAGAAACTCGGAACTCTTTTTTTCCTTCCATTATGGAGGCTCAGGTAGCTAGGAGGGCACCTATGCTTGTCAATGCATTGCATGTAGAAGGAAATGAATTATTTAAACATTATCCATTTGCAGCAGTGCTGCATAGGTATAAAACTCTGACATAACTTCTGTGAAGTTGTGCCAGTAGCTTTAGGGATCTGTTAAGTATTCATTGAGCATATCCCTATAAGTGCCGATTGCACATTACAAAAATTTACTAAACTTTATAAGCCACTGGATATTTCAGTACTTTGTTCTGTATTTCAAAGGATAAATGATAAAAAATATTAGTATATTTTTCCCAGGTAATTTTTTAATCAAAATCCATAGACACCTATCATGCTTAAACATTCAGTAAGATAAAAACCGAAAGTATATATTTAATTGCAGAGTAAGTCTTTAGTTCAGATAAAACCAAACAAAAAAATAAATGTGTGTACATAAATTCACCTCTGTTCAGCAAACCATTTAAACATACCGAGGCTCCACTGGAACTTCAAGATACACTTAAGTGGCTTTACAAATAGCAGTGAACTTAAACAAATGCTTAAAGTGCTTTGTTGAAATAGAATTCAGCGATGCAATTCCCACCCTGTAAATTATTAAATAGGTTTAGGTAAAACTATAAAGTATGAACTTTAGCAACCTTACTAATGAGTCTGAGAAAACTTCTCTGCTGAGAAAATAATGATGGTGAAAAATACCTGCTGCATTTTTACAGACTTACACAGTTTGTCTACATTTAGATGTAAAAAAAAAAACAACATAAAAAATAAAAAGCATGCGTAGATACAGATACATGATGGAGTTTTGTATAAAACAAAAAATATTAAATAAAAAATACAACTTCCCTAGCAGATGAGCCTCTTCAGCACTAAATTATGCCCTGATTTAGACAGTGTCATGGCAGTTGGTGTAACTAGCACAACATCTGACCTCTTGATGCTATAAGTTTAGGGGATATGGCCTGGATGTAAATCCTATTTTAATGCAGATCTGATTGGATTATCACTGTGGTTTCTGTTAGCCTTAAAAAGCCACAGGGTAAAACACATGAAATGTGGTCTCCTATACATGAGTTTTTATAACATTTGAATCTTACCCATCATAAGCTAAAGCTTCTGAATGACATATAAAGCATTACAATGGAAAATACATTGGTTAGTTTGACCTTGGGAATGCTTTCTGGGTAGTTTGTATGGGGGGAAAAAAAAATCACTCACAGGAGAACAGTTATTTCCTTTTTAAAGCTTCTTAATACAGTATGCCCTGCTTCCAGAGGGAATAACTCATTATCAGACTTTCTCTTTACAGGGAATAGTTAATTGTCACTCTAAAACTTACTCTGTTGTTTATGTATTTCTGATTAGAATCTGATTACACTCTATTTGCCTAAACATGTAATGGCAGCACCAATATTCATCTGTGAAACCCTAAAAGAGCTAATTACCCAAAGCTTAGACTAATTGTTGGCATAATGGACAGAGAACATGGCTTTGAAGTAAGAAGTGTGAAGAGAAACTGCCAGTTATTCAAAGATAGCCAGTTGGATATGTAGATAGCCGTGGTTTCATTAGCATGTAAAGCTTTTACTGGGCAGAAAGCCATGCTGGTTAAAAAATGAAATGAGGAAATGGAAAATCAATTTGTAAAGACTCAGGTGGGAAACAAATTAATGACAGAGATTAACAGTAACAAGACTTTTTTAAAAAAAAAAATACAAGCTAGTAGTGGGCAACTGGATTAAATGCAGTAAAAGGACACTCTCAATAAACATTAGAAGGGAAAAAAATGAAGAATCCACATCAAGTATACAGTAAATATGACAATTAGTACAAAAGTTTTTTGTTTGGTACTTGGAGAAGAGAAACAGGCAAAGAGAATAAAGAATCACCTGCAAGAAAGCAAACAGGACAGAATCTGTTCATATTAAACTCCAGCACTAAAAGAGTTAGATGAGTGCTTGTCTTCAGCTGCTAATGAGGTATTTCCCCAGGTCACAAGTAATTCCAGAAGAGTATTGTCTAAGTTGCATCAGTTTTGAAAAGCTTGAAAGGACCTACTGAATAATTAATGATGTCATTCAGAACTGTATCGAAGAGATTGATAATTTGGGATCGGATTAACAAAAAAAAAATAGAGGTTAAAATATAATTAAGGTCAGTCAACATGGCATCCCAGAAAGCAGGTCTTGCTGTCGTTCTTTTGCTGGAGGGTTGTCTGTGCTGCTTCGCTCGCTTTTAGAAGTATGTAATTCTGAGTTCTAAAGATCACTGTGTTCACATAACAGCCATTGATTTCTTCAAAGCTTTTTAGTCAATACCACAATAACACTTTGATTTAAAAGAACTTCTACTGTACAAAATTAACGGTATATGGATTAAAAGCTCACTTGCTGGTTAATGTCCAGATGTCACTGTTAATGAAAAGACACAAAGAAAATTGTTGTGAAGAGAGCTTCTCCCAGAGACTGATTTTTTTTTTCTTTTTTAAATCCTAATACTTGTATCAATGATACAACTTAAAATGTTATGATAAAGTTTTCAGATGAGAGTAAATATTGGAGAGCATGTACTGCTTTTGCCAGTGGGGTTGAATCATAGAATCATAGAATTGTAGAATCATAGAATAATAGAATCATAGAATGGTAAGGTTGAAAGGGACCTCAAGGATCATCTAGTTCCAACCCCCTCCCATAGGCAGGGACACCTCTAGTACACTAGTACAGCTCACTCAAGGCCTCTTCCAACCTGGCCTTGAACACCTCCAGGGAGGGAGCAGCTCCAACCTCCCTGGGCAACCTGTGCCAGTGCCTCACCACCCTCACTGCAAACAACTTCCTCCTAACATCCAGTCTAAATCTCTCCTCTGCCAGTTTAAACCCATTGCCCCTTGTCCTGGCATTGCAAGACCTTGTAAATAGTCCCTCTCCAGCCTTCCTGTAGGCCCCCTTCAGATACTGGAAGGCTACTCTAAGGTCTCCTTGAAGCCTTCTCTTCTCCAGGTTGCAGAGCCCCAACTCTTGTAGCCTGTCCTCATAGCAGAGCTGCTCCAGCCCTCTGATGATCTTCATGGCCCTTCTCTGGACCTGCTCCAACAGTTCATCTCATTGAGAATCACAATGCAACAAAAAGGCAAATTAAAAGGTCGAAATACATTGTATTAGACATGGAAGCTGACAACATTATCTGAATTTATAGAGAGAATCAGGGTCAGAAAAGAGTTTCGCAGTGTGAGGCTTGAGAAAGGCAGGGCACGTGGTTTATTGGAAACTGAAGAGAATTAAACTGACTTACATATGGCAATGAGTAAAGGAGAGAGAACTCATTCAAGACTGGCTTTTCAACCTAGATCTCCAAGTACAATGCTACCCAGTGGTTGGAAATTTGAAGTCAGCTAAAAACCACACTTGAGATGAGAGATGGCCTGCTAGCAGCAAATGTAACTGCTGGAGTTGGTTATTCAGAAAGGTGGAGGACCTACACTTACTAAGCAGGTGAAAACCTAGCCAGAATTCTTTTCCACACACTTTAGTTTAGTCTAGTTTCAGGTTGGATATTCTTAGTACTGTATGTTTCCAACAAACTGCACAGGGCAAGAGGATGGGCTTAGCATTAACAATTTGCATTGTCTCATATTGTTTAATAACTAAGGCATGGTATAGTTAGATGACAGTTTACATGCTTGCAGACAATACCAGTCATGCAAACAGAGACCACTATCCTCTAAGCTCAGGAGGTAACTGTGCACACTGAGCAGCACAAATGTGGCCAGTTTTATTTGGTGTAGAAAAAAAATGCAGCCATGTGCACACAACACACACTGGGGTCAGAGAAGAATCATGTGTAATATTATGGAGATGTCCCTCTACAGTCCTGCTGAAGGATATGAGCACTGTATTGCCCTAGGCACGTTCATTAAATTTGCAGTTCTTCATTAAGACAAGGAATATATTAAAATCTTATATGTCTGGACTTCAGCTGCTTGGCTGTCACAGCAAGGAAAGACTCCTCTGGTGCACGACAGCCCAATTAGATTTTGTCATCAGAGGGTTATCACCTTCTGATACACTGGAATGAGTCTCTCCTGGAGATGGAACACTGGTGGGAAATCATATGGAGAACCTTCTTTCTCAGATGCATGTCTGCTATCACTTTTCAAGTGGTAAGCAAAGTGCCAAAGAGTCCAACAAATTTAAAACTGGGAAATAATTTGCTTCCATGTCAGGGGTATCCTATCTTTCTTTGGAGCACAGGGCATGGATTTTCTCTTAGGATTATCTGGAGGTATGACACCACTTCAAATAAAAGAAGAAGATGGGCTCTATCATGCCCTTGGTCAACCTTACTTTATCCTTTTATTTGAACACACAATATATGTGTAAAAAAGGTGTTACAAAACTAGTTGAGAAGCAACTCGTAGACTCAGCTTCCTTGGATGATGGCATTGCTCAAACTCTGGGTGAGTTGTTCATGGAAATCTGATGCTCTAGCATTAAATAATAAAACGTTTGTTCAATTAACTTGAGTTCATAGGTTAAGTTTCATATTTTCTTCTTACTGTAAAAAAAACACCCCAAAATGGAAGAAATGAGTTACAGCACTGGCTATGAATCCTAATGGCCTCTGTATGTATGTATAGGTGCCCACATACAGGAAAACCTCATACTCAGCTGAATTTTTCTGTTCTTTAAAAAAAAAATGTGATAGGGTTGAATTGACTGCCTTTAAAACAACAAATTAGTCTCAACTTGGGTAGACAGGCATAATGTCAGTGAAAGCATGCCAACTTTCCCTTCCTGCAGCACGTCAATATATAGATACTGAAAAGGGTCTTTTGTAAAGTTTATTTTTACTGGTAGCCTTGCAAATGAAGGGGCAAAGAGAATTAATGTCTAGGCTTAGGAGTTTGCCAGAATGGGCTCAAGTTATTTCACTTCATACATCTTCCCTTGTATAAAATTCCCAGCTTGGTTTGAGGCTCCAGAGGACGGGACTGCACAACACACATATTGTGTATGCCAGATCTCTGGTGTCATGTAAAAGTCGAACAAATTCCTGGAATCCCAGTGTTTGAAATTCACGTGTGGAGACACATGAGGGCACCACTGGGCGGGGGACGGCTGCCTGTGGAAAAGTGGCGTCTGCTGGCACCTTCTGAAGGCTAGCTAGTATGGTGCTTCTGGACTCCAGGATATGACTGGTGGTGTCAGGGCAAGGAAGAGATGGTGCAGCAAGGGAAGGGAAAATGGAGACCAGAATCGATCTTATACTCTGTTAAAAGATTTATGTTTATGTAAAATTTCTGAGTAGAATTTTATGGTTTTATAAAATCTGGATGGCCTTATTCACGCACCTTGTTTTAATAGTAAAGACTTCAGTCTTTGTGGCATGCTTTTAGTAAAAAGTAGTCATACAAATAAGAAAAAGACCCAAACACCCAACCTTGCAAATATTAAAGAATTAATGGTATCTGTCTTGCTTTCTCGTGAGCTTTCTAGGGGGCACTTTTCAGAGTAGGATAATATTGACCAAGCCTCATTAAACTGATTTGGAAATTATTTTTTAAAGGAAAATGCAAAATTAATGATCCATGTTCTGATGTCAATAAGCCACTTCAGAATGTACATTGATAAATTATTGCTACTAAAAAGTACTCTCCATGAAATGAAAAAAGGTGATGGTGAGTATGAGGATGAAGGCAGGCACTTTGGAAGGCATGAAATTCACCCAGGTAATAGCCGGTGAAATAAAGGTGCTGTTGGCACTGAACCCCTGCTTAATGAATCAACATGAAGTTGCCATTGGAACAAGAACAAATCTCATTGAGAGATTTATTGGCAAATACACTGTGTATAACTCACCACTAATTATTCTACTTTATTCATTACTGTCAAGGCTTGGCTAGTCCACAGTGTCCTATTGCAGACACTGCATTCAAGTGTCTAGAGGAAAGCAAAGAGAATGATAAATGTTTGGGAAAATATGACAATTTGACTAAAAAAGAGAAATCTGAAGGGGAAAAAAAATAGCTCATGGTATCTTCAGATATACATGTAAAAGATTGTCATATATGGGATAACATCAGTTTTCCTCCCCAGTCTCGAGAGGAAGACAAAATTCAGTTGGGTAACTTTGCAGAAAGAGAGTCTTGAGCAAAACCAGTTAATGGGAACAATAAATTGCCTGAAGAGAATAGGTGATTCACTTGAGGGTTTTAAAGGCAGGGTAAAAAACACGTTCTGTTTGGTCTGAAATATATGTAATCCTGCTTCACTCTGAGTAGATGCCTAATAGAAGGCCTCAGGAGATCCTGCATTTTATGGTATCAGCTGTGTACTAAAGTCTTATTGATGGAATGTCCTGCTGAGGCATTTTGCATATTTAGCATTATTTTCAGTTCTGTCTTCTCTCATTTAATGAATATTAAAAAAAAAAAAAACCAACAACATGCCAGGAAAACATTTTACAAGCTTCCTCATTTTCCTTCACAGCACTGCCATTGACCAAGGACAAAGCCATACAAATGGAAGGAAGGAATGATTTGGCTGTTGCTGCTCCTGGTCACTTGGGGACTGCTGCCTTGGGTCAGGCTGGAGCACCAGGAGATTTTATTTTCTTGTTTTCAACCCCCATTTTCAAAGCCATTCTCCTGCCAACTGGAGGAGGATGCTTATTGTACCTGTTGACATCCTCAGCTAGGCTCTGGCTGCGCTGTGTGTTTATTCGATTTATTGTATTTCCCTTTTAAAATAGAGCAACATTAACGTATTTATTCTCATTGGTTGTATTCAAACATCTCTATTCATGGGATCATCTTGAACAGACTGATTAGAACTGGTTTCCAATTAGCCTTAAAATATATTAATTCATCGCTCTGATCATTACTTTGAAAAAGGATTCTCTTTTTTTTTCTACTTTTGAGCCTTTGAATGCTGAGGGAAGAGGCTAAGTTGAAAGGCTCACATTTTTTCTCAAAATGCAACACATTTTGCAGTAGCAGAAATCTGAAAGTTCAGCTACAAATTCTTGCAGAAGACCTCAAGGACAGACTAAAGGAATTCAGTTGAAATTGAATAACGGATGTATCCTGATTTATTCCCCTCCCCACTACATTGTGATGCTGCAGCAGTTTGATCCCCCTAGGCTGAGGCAGCTGCGGCCTCACTCTTGTCAGTGTCTGACCAACTCCTTGTCGCCTGGAGAGCTAGCTCAGGGACCTAAGGTGTGTCTGGAAACTAGTTCTGGGATCTGTCAGATAAGGCTTCAGCCCTTTTAGCGCACAGAACAGGGGTTAGCTGAGTTCGTAGAGGGAAAAGGGGCTGCCAGGAATGCACAGCTGGAGTAAGCAGTGACCGAACAGCTCAGCTGAACCTCACTTTTAGGTTCACCTGGCAGAGCACAAGCACAGTTTAGCAAGCTAGAGGAAACCCGGGAAACAGTGCAGCTGCCGTGTCTCTGGCTAGGGGTATTCCGTGGTTTTTAGGGAAGGGTGTCAACCCTTGCTTGACGGAGGAAGACAGGGCAGAGGCGTGCCACAAGCCTCTGCCTGCTGATCGCAGGCTGCTGCCGGCGAGAGGAGAGCGATTTTTAGCCTGCGACCATCACTTAAGTGGAACAGAAACTTAAAAAGTTAGTTGCAAAACTTGGGAAGAATAAGCTCTGGAAGCCAAACCACGGGTATTTTTCTGCTGGAAAATCGCCTAACGAAATGGTGGCATTCCACAGCCCCAGCAATAAAAATCCAGCAGAACAACACTCCTCATCCACTATTTTGGCCCTTCTGCAGCACTCCCCTTTTCTCCCCCCGTCCCTTTTGTTTTCAGGAGGAAAC
Source organism: Semnornis frantzii (assembly GCA_013399775.1). NCBI lineage: Eukaryota > Metazoa > Chordata > Aves > Piciformes > Ramphastidae > Semnornis > Semnornis frantzii. The sequence goes on from VWYK01094979.1 coordinate 14,490, forward strand.
ACTCAGGCAAATACACCGCGGAGCTGGGTCGCATCCCCAACAGCGCCCAGACCGCACTCAGCCGCGGCGACCGCGGGACAGCGCGGAGAGGCGGTGCGGATAACGGCGGGAGGGGCGGCCCCGGCCCGGCCCCGGGGCGGTGCGGCTCGGAGCTCGGCCCCGGCAGGGAGGGGCCGGACCGCCCCTACGCGAGCAGC
>VWYK01094981.1:0-26531 GCA_013399775.1 Semnornis frantzii
TCTTCCTTATGAGGAGACTGAGGAAACTGAGGATTTTTAGCTTGGAGAGGAGGAGACTAAGGGGTGACCTCATTAATGTTTATAAATACGTAAGAGGTGAGTGCCAGGAGGATGGAGCCAGCCTCTTCTCAGTGATGCCCAGCGACAGGACAAGGGGCAATGGGTGGAAGTTGAGGCATAGGAAGTTCCATGTGAATCTGAGGAAGAATTTTTTCACTGTGAGGGTGACAGAGCACTGGAACCAGCAGCCTAGGGAGGTTATGGAGTCTCCCTTTCTGGAGATATTGAAGAATTGTCTGGATGTGTTTCAGTGTGATCTGCTCTAAGTGATCCTGCTCTGGCAGGGGGGCTGGACCAGATGATCTTTTGAGGTCCTTGTGCTGAGGGCACAGCTGCTCTAGGTAAGCATGTTGTGGATACATAGAATCATAGAATGTCAGGGGCTGGAAGGACCTCCCTACCATGGTCACTCTAATATCCCTGCCATCACTATAAATGGAGAAAGGTGTTCCTAAAGCTATAACTGCAAGTGGAGCAAAGGGACCCTCTAATTCCTGCAACTTTGGGCACAAGAATTCAATTGCAATATTTTGAAGCAACAGCAATATTATAGTAAGAATCCTGTTATTAATGTATGAAGGAAAAAAAGAAATATTCCCAGTGTAGTAACTTCTTCAGTTACTTTTCCAGTTACAGTGACACTGTTTTGAAGGTTAAATACCTAACTCTAATGCAGTAAGAATTTGCTAGTTACCACATGCAATGATCCAGTGTTTCTGATCATTGTACGCTAACAGGCTTTCAAAACATGAATCACAATCTGAGTTGATGTTAACTATTTTGCAGTGCTCAATGGCAATTTGCACATTGGTTCAGAGGCTAGAGCTCAAGTTTGCCAGGGGCAAGAGTTTTCACTTACAGCATTTTGCCTGTCTTTACAACAAAGAAGCTAACAGAGTTGTCTTCTGCTTAGGTATATTTGGCAATGTTAACATCAGTTTTTAGTACCTACACTGATACCTACTGCTTAGTGTGGACACAAGGGCCTGTAAGCTAAGTGCCTTAAACAGGCCTGCAATCAGCCTTGCCCATATAAATAGCAACCATAAAACAAAAACAAAACAGAAAAAAACTAACCAAAACAAAACAAACAGGCAGGCTAGATGACAGACCTCAATTTTTGGTGAGTTATTTGGACCTGTTATGTGGTCCCAGTTTACTTTGACCCAGACAAGAATCACTTAGGAGCAAGAGCTTTATAACCTTCTTTCTTACACCAGTAGTTGTGAGATTTGGTTACTGCCAGAGCAGATTCACTTATTCACAGATTGCATTAGGTTGGAAGGGACCCTCAAAGGTCATCTTGTTTAACCCCTGGCCTGCAGTAAGCAGGAACACCTCCAACTAGATCAGGCTTATTAGGGACACAGATATTGAAATGTAGCTATATGGTCTCCCCAGAGACTTCTCCAGGCTGAACAGCCCAATTCTTTCAGCCTGCCTTTATAGGAGTGCTCCAGCCCTATGATCGTCTTTGTGGCCCTTCTCTGGACCCATTCCAGCAGGTCCATGTCTCTCTTGGAGCTGTACACAGTACTCCAGGTGAGGTCTTACCAGAGCAGAGGAGAGGAGCAGAATCACCTCTCTCAACCTGCTGACCACACTTCTTTTGATGCAGCCCAGGACACCACTGGCCTCCTGTTCTGCAAGTGTGTGTTGTTGGCTCATGCCCAGCTTCTCATCCACCAGCACCCAAAGCCTTTTCTGCAGGGCTGCTCTCAATCTCATCATCCACCAGGCTGCATTGATATGAAGTATTGCCCCAATCCAAGGACCTTGCACTTTGCCTCATTGAACTTCATGAGATTCTCCTCAGCTCACCTCTCCAGCCTGTCCAGATCCCTATGGATAGAATCCTGTCCTTCAGTCTTATCAACCACACCACTCAGCTTGGTATCATCTGTGAGCTTGCTAAGGGTGCACTCAATCTTGCTGTCTATATCATTGATGAAGGTACTGAACAGCACTGATCCCCATACAGACCCTTGAGGGACACCACTTGTCTCCTGTCTTATCTAGACATTGAGCTGCTCACCACTCCCATTTGGATGCAATCACCCAACCAATTCCTTATCCACTGAACAGTCTGCCCATCAAGTCCACATCTCTCCAGCTTAGAGAGAAGGAATTGGGGGAGGACTGTGTCAAAAGCTTTTCAAAAGTCCAGATGGCTGACATCTCTTGGTCTTGCCTTGTCCACTGATACAGTTACACCATCATAGAAAGCCACGAGGTTGGTCAGGCAGGACTTGCTCTAGGCGAAGCCATGCTGGCTGTCTCTATGTCCTCCATGTGTTCCAATATAGCTTCCAGGAGGATCTGTTCCATGATCTTCCTGGGCACAGAGGTGAGGCTGACAGGTCAATAATTTCAAGGGTCCTCAGTTTTACCCTTTGCAAAAATGGGTGCAGTGCTTCCCTTCTTCCAGTCCTGTCTGCTGGACTACATCAGCCAATTCCTTCAGAACTCTGGGATGCATCACATCAGGTCCCATAGATACTGTACTCAAACATGAACATTAGTGTCAAAATCTGTAAGTAACAGACCAGTGTAAAACCACTGAAAAGGTGAGAACTGGAGTCCTTTGCTCACCTGAGGAATCCCAGGCCATAAGAAATCTGGGCTATTACTCCAAATGCAAGTTTTGTAATACAGAGCAGTTTTTCTTGGGAAAGCACCAAGCTGGGTTTCTCCTTGTATTGTGCTGCTAAGTCACTGCAGCAGCTTTATTGTGGCCACATTCTAACATTGCTATCCCATGTAAACAACTGCGGCAGCTGTCACAGAGATTGTTATGATTTATACGACCGCTAGCCCCAGCTCTGAGCTCCACTGTCACATGCTGGGTCACCTGAGGGAACTGTCAGATCCGCCCACTTGGAAAAAGCAGTTTATCCCAGAGTAGCTCTTTGCAATCTTCTCTGCTCTAGTCATTAGGTGAGACTGGTCTGCTCCTTGTGCTACATGACCTTATTCTTCTAGTTAAGCAGGGCTGTGATGGAAAAGACTGGCTAGTTTCTCTTTCTTTGTCATGCTCTTTTCCACTGGGAACAAGAGGCTGCTCACAAAAACATGACAAATGGAGTCTTCCTCTCCACCAACAGTTCTCCTCTGTAATGAACAGGTGGTGGTAGCGTTTATCTTGCAGGCAATCAGGCCTTACAGCTCCATGTTGCTAGTTCATGGGTTTCCCAGTTGCTTGTGAGATTCCCTGAAACAGAGAGGAAACCCCTCTGCCTATTAACTGGTTCCTCTTCCTCAGAAAACCTAATTTAAAGTACTATACATCTCCAAATTGCCCAGAAATCTGAGAGGGAATCTGATCAATGTGTATAAATATCTGAGGGGCGAGTGTCAATGGTGCACAGTAGTAAGACACAGAACAATGCATACAAACTGGAACATAGAAAGTTTCACCTCAACATGAGGAGAAAGTTCTTTACAAGTGAGGGTGACAGAGCCCTGGAACAGGCTGCCCAGAGAGGCTGTGGAGTTTCTTCTGGAGAACTTTTAGCCAGAATGCATGGCGGACTACCTTAGGCGATCCTGGTTTTGGTGGAGGGGTTGGACTCAATGATCTCTGAAGGTTCCTTCCAACCTCTAACATTCTGTGATTCTGTGATTATGCAGAAGGAAAAGCAAATTAACACAGAATCATAGAACCATAGAATGGTAAGGTTGGAAGGGACCTCAAAGATCATCTAGTTCCCCTAGGCAGGGACACCTCCCACTAGTACAGGTCACTCAAGGCCTTGTCCAACCTGGCCTTGCACACCTCCAGGAAGGGAGCATCCACAACATCTCCAATAGTTCTTTATTGTAGGGAAGCAAAGAAAAAAAATTAAAAATTGTATTTAGATCATAATGTTAAAATACTGGAGTAATATTTTGGTGCTATAGCCCTTCTTTTTGGAGATTCATAGAACTCAGGGAAATTCAGGAACATGGCAGGGTCATTTTCTTTCATTTCAGTATGGGAAATTTCCCCTGAATATGGTATTTGGTTTGATTAAGGTATATGAAGTCTGCTGCTGGCTGATAAAATACCAGTGACCAAGACAGCAGTAAAAATGAGTTTTATTTGACTCATAATCTAAATAACTTAATACAGTAGCTTAATACTTTCCAAGTGAGAGTGAGAATAGCAATGGCTAGTGATGAGGGATGCTTTTCTGCACAGTTTAATGATGGCTCCAGTTCAGCACCATGAATAACCAGAATTACTTCTGCTCATAAAATTACACTAAACCTTCACTGAGGGATTCTACTTTCACAGCCAGCTGTCCAGTGAGGTTACTGAGATTAATTTGGCTTCACAACACTGACATTTGTCCAGGTTATTCATTGCTCTTATATTTCTCTACTTGTCTTAGTCTGGTAGGTAAGAAAATATGACAGAACAGAGCACTTCAGCTTATGAATGGTTGTAATCCTGTGAACATTTGCCCTGTGGCAAGTCCAAACAGTTCAAAATCATTAGTCAGAAAATTCACTTTCAAATAACAGGATTAAGAAAGAAAAATTAAAATAAATAAAAAATAAAAGAAAAAAGGACAAATCATAGCTCTTTCAATTTACTGTTTTGCTGGTGAACAGTGATGGTGCACATTTGCAAGTTTCTCTCTGAAATCATAAGGAACTGCTCAATTTAAAAAAGAAAAACTGGATTCTCATGGAATCCGAGATTTTCAGAAACAAGATCATAGATAAAACTGTTTAGAAAACTGCAGATTGGAATGAAATTCAGACTTGGTAATAAGAACAGTTTTGTTCTCATGTATGACTTTCAGGGTATTTAGTAGAACCTTTTTTTAAAAAATAAAAGTAGTTTTACATACTGCTGTTTGTCTAGACTTGGATGAAGAGTGGCCACCAGATCAACATTTAGGCATTCGTTTTTTGCTTTGGTAGCTCACTTGGGATGATTTGTGTTTAGTCTCAGACATTCTGCTGAAACAAGAACACAGAAATGCACCCTATTATAAAAATCCCAAAGTTAGCTGATGAAAACTGGAAGAGGGCACTGTGGTGATACTGTTGCATTGTATTTTAATAAGATTTTTCTGCACAAGGTACATAGTTATGGAGGCTCTGCCTTGATACCGAGCAAGGAGTCATCAGTAGTAAGATTTGAGGATAGACACTTTGCTCGTTTAAGATGTGCAAAACTGGAAGTCTGCCAAGAAAAGAGGCTCTCAACATCCCAGAGGGTACAGTGCCTGTTGAGAGCCTGGATCAGAGCTATTAGAAAACTCCCATTAAACAACCCCTTGGGAAAACTGAGAGTGAGTACTTCACTGAGGGACTCAGGGAGGAAGCCTGAGAACTGCTCTCCCTGGTCCCTCCAGCTGAGATTGAAGGCTAGGGCAGGGACCAGCATCTGGAGAGGATGGGATGGCCAGGCAACTGGACTCAACAACAGCTGCAGCTTCCCAGTGAGGAGACAATAATACCTGAAGGAAGAGAGATTCCATCTCATGCAGAGAAGTGAGAATGCTACCAGGCACAGACTGAGCAAACTAGTAAAGAGGTGGATAATCAGGGCGTTAAGACTCCCTGGGAATGAAAAGGGACAAGAAAGAAAAAAGTGGGATAACTACCGTGGAGGTCTGTATGCTAATATAAGAAACATGGAAACCAAATGGGATTAATTTCATTCAAAATAACTACTGAACTGATTTGATAGATTAATGATGCATTTATAATTTTCTTTGAGCAGACAGAGATGAAGAGACGTGATTCTAAGGTGTCATGGTGGTTGCTCATGCCTGTTGTGAGTGCAACACAGGCAACAGAGCTGCTGAAAGTCTTTGAGCATAAAAGAGGAAGGGAAGCAGTCCTGGGACAATGGAACTATTGTCTGGTTCTCAGAGGGGAAAAGGTTTCTTTGGATCTCACTTGTGGGAAGCAAAGATGAGCTTGTGCAGAGGTTGAAGGGAGAAGACAAACCCTGTGACAGCCATGACAAAGAATAGTATTCCTGACATCTAGCCCAAGAAGAAAGGAAAGCACTAAAATCTGGAAAAAAGGTTTTGAAGAAAGGGAGCATCACTCAGTTTGGAGAACTGAGAGAGGGAAAAGGGGAGTTCAAAGAAATTCTTTAAAAGACAGCTTCTAAAAGACAAGCACAGATTATTTCATATGGAGGGGATACAGGAATTGTAGTAAGAAAGCACTTTTGCTAACTCAGAATTTTTCAGTGACCTGAAAATTATTCAGTGTGGAAAGTAGGTCAAGTTACTAAAAAGATATATGAAAGACTAACACAAACCTACAATGACAGAATTAGAAAGGCCAAAGCATAGAATAGAATAGAATTAACACAGGAAGTAGGAAGAAAAAAGAACATGAAAAAATACCCTGATAAAACATTTGCTGGAACAAGAAGGCAAATTAAAAAAGCAGTTCACTGGCAAGGGATGTTAATGTCATATATAGATAAAAAATGAGGGAATAAGCAGCATTTTCACAGAATCACAGAATCAATCAGGTTGGAAAAGACTTTCAAGGTCATCAAATCCAACCTATCACCCAACACCATCTAATCAACTAAACCATTGCACCAAGTGCCGCATCCAGTCTCTTTTTAAACACTTCCAGGGACAGGGACTCCAGCACCTCCCTGGGCAACCCATTCCAATGCCAATCACTCTTTATGTGAAGAGCTTCTTCCTAACATCCAGCCTAAACCTCCCCTGATGCAGCTTGAAACTGTGTCCTCTTGTTCTGTCACTGGTTGGCTGGGAGAAGAGACCAACCCCCACCCGGCTACGATCTCCTTTCAGGTAGTCATAGACAGCAGTAAGGTCCCCCCTGAGCCTCCTCTTCTCCAGGCTAGACAACCCCAGCCCCAGCTTCCCAGGGTAGTGTCATAAGTAAGTTAAAGAAATAGTTTTATTGAAATCACTGTGAAATTGTTGTACAGCTGACTTCAAAACCTTGCTTCTAGAGAAAAGGACAAGTAAATCTCTGGTAGAATCTCTCCTAGGTCTGGTATTATTCAGTATTTAATGGTTTGAACACTAGACAAGGTAGCTCTTCTGCAGAGGACACAAGCTGAAGGATACAACCGGAATTCAAACCTATTTTTAAAACCTGAAATGGTATAAAATCAATAGTTTAGATAGAAAAATTTAAAATATCAGCACAAGGCAGGAAATGGTCAACTAAAGCACTGCACAAGCGCATGAATGTGGATATGTATGACCTGAGTCCGTGATGTTGCATTGCTGTGAAAATGCAGCTTTACAGCAGGATGTGAAAAGAAGCTGTATGGAAGGTATGTTCTACTCTGTCACTGGTAACATGTCAGTTCTACTGCCTTTAAGAAAGATGAGGTCAGTCTGAGACAAACCAGGGCAGAAGCAATGAGATTAAATCCTGCAAGTCCATAAACTCAGAAGGTGAGACCAAGAATTGAAGGGGTGCTTAGGCAAGAGAAAGCAGAGCAGAAATGAGATAGTGGTTTCAACATTTTGTAAAATTGTTCCACAGACCATGGAACACAGGGTGAGAAAAATCAGTCCTAAAGAGCACCACACAGAAGATTTAGGTTGAACACAGGTTTTTAGTAACTTAGGAACAGGGCTGTTTGCCAGGGGAGCTACAAGTCAGAGACATGGGGGGATGTGAGGTTAGACCAACCTTTGCAGGTATGATCAGGGAGTGGACTACATGACCTCTCAAACACTCTTCCAGGCCTGTTTTCTGCAGCACCTTAAATGTTTTCTGTAATGAAAATGGTTGTCATAGAGAGATTTCACAGAGCTGACATTTTCTCTGTTAGAATTCTAACTGCATCTGCAAGATGAGTGACCAGAATACCTAATGACTCATTCGGTTAAAAATATCTTAAGAAGCAGAAAAATGAGAGCACTTAACATCATCTAATGCAGCCTTGAGGGGTCATGGGAGCAGATTTATTTTCCATTTGTGAAATGTATTAAAATGGGCCTCTTTCAGAAGTGCACAGTACATCTGTTATGCTGATATTTCAAAGATGAGAAAACATTTATCAGCACAATATTTTAAAATTAATGTATTGGCTTATGGGTGTTCACTCCAATTAAATAGAGGCAATAATTAGAAAAGACAATCATCAAAACTCCTGTTCAATGAAGCTTTTAGATCTGTGGAGATCTAAATGTGAGGATCCTGATTCTGCTTCCCCAAACCCATATCAAGACAGTGCTGCTGCAGAGCACTGAACCAGGCCCATCTTCCATTTAGGACCAGATGGGACAGTGGAGGCCGTGTACAAGAAAAAAACTAGATGGTTTTGACCAAAATTATATTTGATTCTCACAGTGAAAATTGACCGGAGCAAGAAATTAGTTCTCATGTTTTGTTTACTCTCCATGTGAAAAAAGTCCCCACTGCTTCTTTCCAGTTATGTAGTCCATATGCACATATTATCACTTAAGTGCTCAAACAAAATAGCTTGAAAAGTCTCAGAAATAAGGATCCACCCAAATATGGGGAAGGCAAGTGACTGAATGATCAAAATCATCAGACTAAAGCTGAAAATGTTTCTGGGACTTCACTTGTGTGAGGAGCTCCTATCTGAAAGAGGAGACTTTGTTTTTTTGCAAAAAACCAACCCAAACTGAGAAAGAGATGGAAATTGTATCCTTGCCTTAGTGCAGCATTTTGCTACAGAAGTTATTATCATGATTTTCTATACCAAAACAAAATGAAATGGCTTATGTAGCTTCAACAACTCCAACAGAATTCCTCATCAGGAAATTATCTGGAGCATTATTTTTAAGAGATGAAAGCTACTATCTTAACCTTTTACTCTTGTTCTTTTCTTCACATCTCAGGTGCTTAAATGGATAATTTCGAAGATAATGTCTTGAACTATATCTGCTACAAATACAGATCTTAATAAAGTACAATGCACTCGTAAATTGAGGCATATTAAGTATTCCCATTGATTTCAGCAGACTGTCTGGTATAAAGATAAGCACAGCACAAATCCTGGTATAATTAGAGCCTTGGAAGTGTTCCTCATCCTTACTGGAAAGGAGAATAAGGCCTTCTCTTCCCAAAACATTTATCACTGGTCATAAACAACAAGTTAGCTTTTTACTGCACTAACTATAGCCATGCAAATTATTTATAAGGTATACATATGAGCAATGTAACAAGAGTCCTCCAGGAAGAGGAAACTCTGTTTTTTTCAAAATCTCTCAAACCCCAGAAGAATGTTTGTACCTTGTAAAACATAGACTGACATTGAATCATAGAATGTTCTGGGTTGGAAGTGACCTCCAAAGGTCAGCTAGTCCAACCCTCCTTGCAGTCAGCAGGGACATCCTCAACTAGATCAGATTGCCCAGAGTCCTGTGGAGTCTCACTTTGAATATCTCCAGGGATGAGGCCCCAACCACCTCCCCAAGGCAACCTGTTCCAGTGTTCCACCACCCTCATAGCAAAGAACCTGTTCCTAACATTCAATCTAAATCTGCTCTAGTTTGAAGCCACTGCCCCTTGTCCTGTCACTGCAGGCCTTTGTAAGCAGTCTCCATCCTTCTTGTATGCCCCATTCAGACACAGGAAGGCTGCTACTAGGTCTCCCTGGAACCTTCTGTTCTCCAGGCTGAACAAACCCATCTCCCTCAGCCTGTCCTTGTAGCAGAGGTGCTTCAATGCTCTGATCATTTTTGTGGCCCTCTTCTGGAGCCACTTCCTCAGCTCCATGTTATTCCTATATTGAGGGCTGCTCCTAATTGGATGCTCCAGACTTGGCCCAGCTAGGAGCAGCCCGACTGAACAAATTTAATTTCTCAGACATGGAGGAGGTGCTGACAGCTTTCTGTGAAGGCCTCAGAAATGAAAGGTCACAAGGAGTGCAACATAACACAAGAGCAGCTGCTGTAGGGGCTGAGACCCATTGTCACAGAAGGCCCCTGGCAGAGCCGTGGATGACCTGGTGTGGGAGTCTTGCCTCAGGTGGGAGGTGGCAGCCTGACACCCAAGCCCCATCCATCCTACATTCCTGTCATATTTTGATGAATACCAGAGCAAGAAAGATAATTTAAATGAGAACCATGAGGGACATTACCTCTGCAGTTGCAAAGGATTGTGTTTAACAAGGTTCTGAGGTTCCCAGGATGGCTGTGCTGGTATATGTGCGTAGAATAAAAGCAATGAGGCTATTGTTCTGTGCCCTCAAATATGAGAAAACATTCTCTCATTGTCATGCAGATTCTAAGGGCTTCAGACAGCAAGAGATGTTTTGATGACTGCTTCTGGACCACTTGTGGAGCTGCCAACATCATTGCTCAGTTGGGTCCATCCTCTTACCAGGTAGGCAGTAGGGGAGGATAAAGTAATGACCAACTTTATCTTGGCCTGTTGCATCATCTGCAAGTGAAACAACTAATACCAAGCCAAGAAAGTTTGAGTATCTATCGAGGCTGATATTACTCCAGCAAAACACATCTATTAATTATTAATACAAATGGCATCAGATAGCAAAAAAATTTGTCCATATAAGATGGGCTTATATTTTCATTTGAATGGTTTTTGTTTTCTCCATCATGAAACTTTGTCTTTAGTGGCCTATTAGTGTTTAGTTGATGCTACATTAGCTGATTTTTAATGTACTAAACTAGCAACAAAGAGATCACATTTCAGACACTACTTCAAGAAGAAAACACAGGAGGAATCATGCATGGGGAAAAAGGTACTTTTCTTCTTTTCACTGTCTGCCTCATCAGCAGAGAATCATGAGAAACAGTTCATAAAAGAATTCTCAGCACGTTACAGAATATGTCAAGGGTCAATTTGTAATGCGACAGTATGGGAATTAAACCAGCCATTCACATTAGCAACGACAAGTATTCAACATCTAATCACCTGTGTACTGTATAAAAATACCTTATCACACTCTACAGCCACCTGAAGGGAAGGTGTAGTAAGGTGGTGGGCAGGCTCTTCTCCCAGACAAGTTGTGACAAAATGAGAGGGCATGGCCTGATGCTGTGCCAGAGGAGCTTTAGGTTGGATGTTAGGAAGCACTTCCTGATGGACAGGTAAGTAGACACTGGAATGGACTGCCCAGGGAGGTGGTGGAGTTGCCTTCCCCGGAGGTGTTTAAGGCAAGATTGGATGTGGCACTTAGTGACACGGTCTGATTGATGTGGTGGTGTTAGTTCATAGGCTGGACTTGACGATCTCAATAATTCTGTGAGTCTGTAATTTTTTTCCTCTGAATGATCATGTCAGCATTTTACCTATTGCTTTTTTTTTTTTTTTTTTTAAAGAGTTTCCCCACTCAGGAGAGAAAAAAGTATGTTGAAGGACACTAAAGCAGTACCCGTATCTTTATTTGCAATTGTACATTAAAAATATCAAATTAATTATTTAAGAGAGTTGTACATAAGTTATATAAATAGAGTAAACATTTATTTAATGTTTGGATAACTGATAGCCTCTAGGTTGCCTTGAACTATGTATGTCTCCATTGAGATGGTTACATTAAGGTTATGGGATGTAACAATCTAGTCTGACACGATGAATAGGGAATTGAGTAAAGACAAACTATAATGTCAGAGATGATAGGTGTGAATAAAACCTGGCTAGAAGTATTCTGTTCACAAATTAACAAACCAGAAAATCTGCTAATACTGCATGGGCTGAAGCAGCAGCAACGTTGATATAAGATCCTGGCAGAGACTCTCCCCTTGAGCCCTAGCACTGGGAACAGAGAGAGGCCCTGCAATGCAGGAACACCATGGGTCCTCCACAATGGTGCCTCGGGTGGACGTCTTCCAGACAGTAACTGAGCAAGCTAAGAAAGTAGAATCTACTGAAAGTAAGATGGTTTTATATCATATGTACATATATGTACTCTCCACTCCTTACTTGCATGACTTACTCATTACCTACTAAATGAGCTGTACGCTTAAGACTTTCATTAACAGATTTTTAGGTATTATACATCTTAATACTTGTTTCTCTGGAAAAGAGCCTTGATTTTTTTTTCATTTATTTTTCATATTTCATTTTTTCTGCATGTCTATGTTATGTCTTGAATGATTTCCACTAAACAAAATCTCTGTCATGAAAGGTAGGATTTCTGTCATTCAATTTTAGTCTTTTAGAGTTTAGTATCTTGTCTGTGCTTGCTGGCTGAGTTCCCTTTATTACTGCTGGAGAGACAGAGGCCCCTTCAGGGGGCAATTAATTTATTTTGTCACAGATACCTTCTTTTGACCAGGGTGAATCACTCAGTCATGGGAGGGCTTGCATCTCTGCTTTGATTTTAGAGAATGTCTGTCTAACTCATTTATAACCAGTGCCTGGTTTTAGATGACCAAATTCAGAGGAGCTGAATTGCATGTGTTCCTGCTGTACTGATATTCCTCTACAGAAATGGTTGCTTTAGAGGGTCATCCCATGCAGTTGTTGAAACAGACTATGATATGTATTTGCTCAGAAGAGGGCATATAGCTAATTTGATTTCCTTAATTTTCCCTGGCTGGATTAGTTTGATGGAGTCTGTGTGGCGGTCAAAACCCTGCAGTGGCAAGGCTGAGATTCTGTTTAAAGGAATCCTTCACAGCCCTACTACTAACATCTCCAAGTATTCATTCACATGCAGATGTAGTAAGACATGCGGAGCTGTCAGGAGAGTAAGTTGTTTGTGTATAAACTGCTTCTCTTCAGAGAGGCTCTGTGAGGGACTGGATGGGATCTCCCTCGATCCAGAGCCTTTCCAAATGCTTGTTTTACTGTGGTACCACATCTCTGTAACACATCTCACAGGCTTTTCTGGATGGGAAAATGATAGTTACAGTTACAACCTACCCCATATAATAAATGGGCTCCGCTGGCTGATAAGCATAAATGAGTTGCAATTATGTGATGATCCTTTTACAGTGATTTCTGCCTGGCAACAAGAAAGCATTTCACAGGAGTGAGGGCAAAACCCATTCTGTGCAAGGGCATAATATTAAGGTCTATATACTGCTTAATTTTCACTAAGACTTTCTAAATTACAGTTGAGGACCACTTCAGACATGCAAAGTTCCTGGCTTGGCCTTTTCACTTTCACTGACTAATGTAGGACCAGACTATTAAATGGAATATTTTAAGGTTACTGCAAAGTAGAAGTAAGGTCTGAAAATAGAAGCCAGTTCTACTTGATTCATAAACCTCAATATTTTAGGTGTGTTATACATAATGATACTCACTTCCTATGCTGAAACTGTCAGACATCTTCTACAACTTTACAGACCTCTTTTAAAAAGCACTTCTACAGATTTCGAGAAGGTTCTTCATACCTTGTTAGCATTTTTCAAATGGATCTTTGACAACTTTCTCTCTGGTTATATATTCCACAGCTGCTGTCTTGACAAGGCGAACAGCAGGAATCTGATCATCTTTGGGCTCCCTTTACTCTTAAAAGGTGCATTTTGTTCATTCAGAGATGTAATTAACAACCTCCTGGCTTATCCATGCAAGCACATCATCTACCTGATCATTAACAAAAACAACAGGGTGTTCTCCTTAACAACAATTTCATTTGCATTTAATTATGCTGTATTGGGCAATACTGAAGGTGACACTAGAAAAGGTAAAATAGTTCTTTATTGATTCAGGAAGATGGCAGTCATTCAGCAGTTATAAGGAGGTAGATTGTGCTATGTAGAGGTTTCATGTGTATGTGTATACTGTGGGAAGTCATCTGTTTTTCACTTTCAATGTTGCCAGGATGTTCTAAACTTTGTCATTTACAGGGACTCGTTCGATTTACCTTCCTCTAATTTCAGGTGGGGTATTGTTTCCAGCTTATCTCTTGTTTTCCTAAGCAAACATTACTGTGTAACTTTATCAGAGATAGTCTTCATGCTAACTTTCAACAGATGACACTTGTGGTAACTTTCTTTGAGTCATTTCATACTTAAAACCCTGTGAAATCAGTGAGTTTGCTTATTATTTGCTTATTACAGTGTTAAAGACCTTGAGACCTTAGGTGATTCAGAAGCAACCCCACTGGGCCGATGGAGTCTGTCTGCCCCATGACAGTGAAGCAGTCCCTCACTAGTGCTCGCCCCCTGAGCTCCAGTAGAACATACCTTACGGAGAGACATTTGCCCTGATAAAGCCACAGTTATTGATTGCTGATGCCAGCCACGTACTGTATGATGTATTTGTAGTGGAAGGAGAAATAGGACTACACCCAAAGGTCTATGAGCACTGAAGGCAGCTGTAGAAATGGTGACTTTGCAGAATATATTTGGTTTGGCTACTTCTCAAACACTACTTGTTATGTATTATTCCTCATTATTCCCCAAGATAGAGAAAACAGCAGTCTGCTTTGAAATGTAGCTCCACTGGGCCAGTTGAATATGCTGGCAAGTATTCGGTCCAACACACAGAAGTGCTGGCCAGAGGAAAGGATGATGGGATTTGAAGTTCAGACTGTAACCTGTGACACTACCTGGCTCCAGTGGAAAGACCTGGCTGGGGCAAAGGATGATGGAGTTTGTAGTTTGGACTGTAATAGGAAATGCTTCCTGTTTCCAGGGCTGCTTCTGGTTTCTGGTTTGGGTGTAGTCTCTTCTGCTTTTTGCTGCCTGCAGGCTGGAGCTGGGAGGTCTTTTTACAGTTGGCTTGCTTCTGCTGCTGCTAGTGTGCTTCCACTGCTGCTCCTACAGTATTTCTGTATTGTATTACTTCTTAGTTATGTCAATCCGTCGGAGTTTTTTGGTTTCTTAATCTCTTCTTGATATGACAGTTTTGTGAGCAGACTGTTGGAACTCGACTGCTGCCTGAGTTGAAACCACAACATAAGAATAATGTTTAGAATGTATCAGCAGGATTGAGACCCAGGAAAAAGAAAAAAGAGTCTGTACTTTTAGTGATGTGAGTGTGAGAGAGAATTCAGGAACACTGGAGACTTGTATTAGGAATATTCGTACAGGAAGACTCAATGAAACAGAAAATGTTTCCCCATGTGGAAAACAGAATTCTTTCACATCCGATAATCCTCCTGTCTTTATGGAAGTTCATGCTCAAGTGCACAACTGAGTAACAATCTGTATATGAGCTTTTAAATTTCTTCCTATCACTTACAGGGTGACCAGAAGCGCATTAAAGATGTGTTATCCTTTTGCTTTTTATGAGTTCTGGTGGCTCAGCTACGGATTCAGGAACAAATTCTATAGCTTCTTTCACAGAGTGTGAGTAGAAGCTTTCTTCCAGCTAGTTCTGGCCTGACATTTACTTCAGAAAGTGCTTATCACTGGGAGCATACCAGGAAGGAAAATACAAAAATACATAGGAGGATCTCAGCAAGTTAAAAGTGGGCAACAATGAATAAGCCTCTGCTTGTACTTCAGTGTGTTCCAGAAACTCACTCTGTTGGCCAGTCATGTGTCCCCATTCTAGAGACAGAGAGAAATTATTCCTGGCTTATCTTTACATTTATGGGCCTATTTTCCCTGTAGTTTCCTGTCACTGCACTTTTCTGTAAGGTCCAGAGGGAGAACATCACAATACATTTCAATAGAAGAAAAGAAAAACCATACAGTTCTTAAGAAATATCAGTTGACCTCCAGTTGGCCTAGGCATATGTGCACAGAAGAAGTAGGGTTTTACAGAGTGGGAAGTCAGATCAATAGAGAGCCTGTTCCAGAATTAGTAAACAAAGATTTAACTCATAAACTTCAGTTCTAGAGACATTTATGAGGGGAAATGGAAATTATTAGACAGCTTTCATGACTGCAGAAAGTACTGTTTCCCTTTAAGTCTCTGTGTGCCATAATCACATGTAAATGCTTATGTTTGTATACTTCACATTCTTCATCTCTTACCTTACTCTTTGTGTGGAAAGAGAATGACATAATAACAGTGTGTTGCAAAAGCAGTGTGAGAAAGAGCAACGTCTGGAGTCTAGCAACAGTTCTGTGGGCAGATATCTGGGAAGGGCTGAGCCAGACTGACTTGGTGAATACAACAGACCTGGGGGAGGTGGGAGGTGTGCTTTGCACCTGCTGGACTGAGTCACAGAATCACGGAATGGTAGGGGTTGGGAGGCGTCTTCAAATATCATTTAGTCCAACACCCTGCTAAAGCAGGTTTGTCTAGATCAGATTGCACAGGAGTGCATCCAGGCAGGTTTTGAAAGTCTCCAGACTTTCCAGAGAACTATCCCCTTTCCAGAGAAGGGGCTTTTAGAGTCTTTCTCAGCAGTCTGTGCCAGTGCCTTGTCAGCCTCAAACTAAGTTTTGCCTCAGGCTTAGGTGGAACTTCCTGTTAACATCCAGTAACATTCGTTACCCTCTGGTCAGATACAGTCCCACATCTGGATTGGTTTGAGAAAAAATTTATCCCAGCACCTAGCTGTCCACATTAGGGTGACTGAATTGCTCTCTAGCCCTTCTCTCCTCTGCACTGAATAAATGCCCACTGGCTTAAATGGGATCTTATATACCTATACGCTGATTGAGTTGCTGAAACACAGGAATCAAATGCAGCTCATGCAAGATGCACTAGGTTATCCCACCTGGCTTCCCCCTGCCACTCCAGAGGGAAATGGGGCATCCATGGGTTACAGCTGCCCAGACTGCATGAGCCTGTGGCTCAGATAACTACAGCTCAACAGATCAGCAACTCTGGTTGCTACAAAAGCATTTATTCAAGCAAATGTTTGACGCCCTTACCGCATACTCAGAGGCTTAAATTTGGAAGATAAGGTGGAAAAGAATTAGATGAATTCTATATTGTTGGTATATTCCATTGCAACAAACCATACCCAACTCAACCTCTTTCTGGATTGCGCAAGAGCACTAACAACGATTTTTGATTTCAGTGCCTACTGTGCAGGATTAGATTTGCTTTACTGAAGTTTCCATGCAAATAAAATGTAGGTGCCACACAAATCTCTGATATGACTGCTGAGCTTTGTGAATAATGTTTTTTACCCATTTTATAGAGTACAGTGGATATGACATGATATTTTACAGGGACTTAGAGACAGATCCTTGCCCTAGGAAGCTTAAATGATATAAGGAGTTTAACATTGATTAGTTTCTATCACTTTTAGGAACCTTAAGGTTAAGAAACAAGCTTTTGCTTCTCATTTATTTCCTACATAACTAACCCTTGTCTTTCTGAGAGCTGACAGATAATGTGCTACCACTTCCTGCAGTGCAAAAGCTAGTTACAGCCTGCATTGCTGGAATCCAGTGTGTTGGACTAAGCTGAGTCTTTTAAACACAAGCCATGTGGTGGAATATTGTGTGAAAACATTTTTATTAATGATCTCGATGAGGGGTGTAAGTGTACCCTCAGATGACATCAAGCTAGGTGGCTGTGTTTATATGGTAGAGAGCAGGAAAGATTTACAGCAGAACCTGGACAGGTTAGACCAATGAGTCAAGGGTAATTGTATGAAGTTCAGCAAGGCCAAGTGCCAGGTCCTGTGCTTGGGTCACAACAACCCCATGGTAAACTACAGACTTAGGGGTATGTAATTGTAAAGCTGCCACTTGGACAGGGACCTGAAGGTATTGGTTGATAGTCAACTGAATATGAGTCAGCAGTGCCCAGGTGATCAAGAAAGCCAATGGCACCCTGGCTTGTATCAGAAACATAGTGGCCAGCAGGAACATGGAGATGATCATTCTCCTGTACTCAGCACTGATGACGCTACACTTTGAGTACTGTGTTCAGTCCTGGGCCCCTCATTACAAGAAGGATATTGGGGAACATATCCAGAGAAGGGCAATGAGGTGCATGAAGGACCTGCAAGGAGCATCTGAGGGACCTGGGTTGTTCAGTCTAGAGAAGAAGAGGCTGCGCATAGACCTCCTCACTCACTCTCTACAGCTACCTGAAGGGAGGTTGGAGCAAGGAAGGGGCAGCCTCTTCTGCTTGTTGTCAAGTGACAGTACTAGGGTAAATAGTTTCAAGCTGCACCAGAGGAGGTGAGGGCTGGATGTTAGGAAATATTTCTTCACTGAAAGGGTTCTCAAAAATTGGAATGGTCTACCCAGGGCAGTGGTAAAGTCACCAACCCTGAAGGTGTTCAAGTGCCATATGGGCCTGGTGCTTAGGGACATGGTTTAGAGTTGACCCTTCAGGTCAAAGGTTGGACTGGATGATCTTTGAGATCTCTTTCAATCAGATATATTCTGTGTGATTCTCTGATTCTGTGAAAAAGAAGCAAAACAAACCTTTTACCTTCAGTGAAAAACAATCCTGTATGTGACCAGGAAAGAGTTCTCACATGCTTATGCAGGCTGCAATGCAATCCATTCCTGTGCCGATCTGACAGTCCCCTGCAGTGTCTGCAAACTCCGTTACTTACAGCTTGACATGTGCAGAGCCATAGGAGCAAAGTGCCTCTTATTCACCTGAACAGCTACAGAGGGCCTCAGCATGCAGCATATTACTCTAGGATCTGTCTAGCAGTCAGCTTTTAAAAGAACTTCATAAACACACCTGCTAGTCAGAGCCATGAAAAAGGTACATTGTGGAGATACGCTGCCTACAGAGATTGAAGTAGATGTAAGAGGGAAAAATTCAGCAGCAGGCAGTCACACAAAGAGTTTTTGGATTTGCCAAAATGGCAAATGCATTGTCATTGACATTTGAATGCTCAGTTTTGTCATATTCATCATTTGGATCTATATTTAAATGAATGACACAAGCAATATGTACCTCTACTTCACAACAAATGTCTTTCCTCTCTTATTCCTCTCTTAAAGCAGAAGTAGCCAAAAACAGATTGAAGAAAGCATTATATAATATTTTCTAATCAAGTATTCAAATGTCTTTAAAGGTTAACTTTTTAACAACTATTTTAAGCCACTTGTTGTTCAAGAACTCAGGGGCTGATCCCACAAAATTAATATTTAAGTGAATTGAAACCTTTCATTATTCAGTAGAAATAGAAAGCCAGTGTTGGGAGACCAGCAAACCTCAGAAGTATCTGACATCACTCTCCAGGACTGGAAACTGCCTACAGTCACCTTCACCTTCACAAAAAAACTTGAGAGAAATTTACAAGCTGATGACAACTGTACTTACAGAATATTTTGTATGGAGAAACATGTCTTTCACCAAAGCCCAAGGCAATAAGCTGTAGGACACTCCAGCTGGGGCTACAAGCACATAGAATCATAGAATCACGGAATGGTCTTAGCTGCGAGGCACCTCTGAAGGTTCAGCTAATCCAAGGATGGGCCCCAACCACCTCCCCAGTCAACCTTTCCAGTGTTCCACCACCCTCATGGTAACTTGTTCCTAACATCCAATCTAAATCTGCCCTTCTCTAGTTAGAAGCCATTGCCCCTTGTCCTGTCACTGCAGGCCTTTGTAAACAGTCTCTCTCTCCATCCTTCTTGTAGGCCCCCTTCAGGCACTGGAAGGCTGCTTTTAGGTCACCCTGGAACCTCCTCTTCTCCAGGCTGAACAACCCCAGCTCCCTCAGCCTGTCCTTGTAGCAGAGGTGTTCCAACCCCCTGATCATTTTTGTGGCCCTCCTCTGGACCCACTCCCTCAGGTCCGTGTTCCTCCTGTGTTGAAGGTTCCAGAGCTGTATGCAGTACTCCAGGTGAGGTCTCACCAGAGCAGAGTGAAGTGGCAGAATCACTTCTCTGGATCTGCTGGTAATTTTCATGTGAGTTATGATAACAAATTAAATTTTGGTAAGTAAATAAAGGAAATCTGACAATTTAATTCAGAAATTATTTTTACAATACCTCTCCAGGATTTTTGGGGGAAATGTTCTAATATTTTTTTTTTTCTTTTTCTACCTACACTCTTACCATGTGAGCAAAATTATCGTGACATTTTTCATCATCCTCTGACAACAAAGCAGACAAAACATGATGCACCTTTATCAACCTATGCAGCAAAGGAATGGCCCTAGGAGTACTGCATACCCATTACTCACATAAAATTGCTTGAAATCAGTCTCCCAAGTCATTAACATTTTGAATAATTAATAAATTCAAGAAAATTGCTATCTATTCAAAGACAATCCATGAAAAAAGCCTAAGACTGCCAAACAAGTTATCCATTGTAAATTACTGCTCTGCTGATGCAGTTGCATCACATGAAACAGAGCACTCAACCCTTCAAGAACCAAGTGTTTCACTACCCTTCCTAATGGGTGGCGAACAGATGAAATGAGGCATGTGGGGAGAACTAACGGAGGAGAAACTCTAGAGGTTATCCTCAATGTATATGGTAGTCCACGTACTGGGAGAACCATGATTCCTTCTAGATAGAATAATAAAGAAATAAAAAGGTAACATGAGAGCAAAGGGGATGCTGAGACCAGAATGCCTGTCAGTATGAATTTTCATTAGACACAGCTGGGAGGTCTGAGAATGTGTTGTGTAACCAAGCCTATTAAAATTAAACAGTGTTATAACTGCTGATACAGCAGCTGAGCTGCTTGTACCAAAGGCAGCCCCACAGCTGGTGTGCAACAGCAGTCATCCACACACAGCCCAGTGAACACCAGTTGATTCAGAGGCCATCAGAAGCTTTCCTAAAAAGAATTTTCAAAGGCTGAAAAATGGGCAACATTGAAAATTACAGCTAGGAAATGAACTGCTGCCAAATCCTTTGTGGTATATGAAAGATAGACTTTAATGAAATGTGGCATTTTCTTCTACAATATACTATCAAATATATCTAGTACAACAAAGGTAATATCTGAGAAGCTTTCATCTTCCCAGTCTTCTGTTAATAAAACACAGACACTAATCAGATGTTGGCTTTTAAGTGCAAATCAGAGCAAAGATTCACATTCTTAAAGGTATTTTTACAGTGCTTTGTCCTACTGTCAGCTATGAGATGTATGCGGGCTATAAATGAGTAACTGCTTGTCCTCCACTGCCGGGTGATGCTCCAGCTTGGGAAAGCTCATCTAGATTCCCCTGCTGAGAGAGGACTGGACAGGGTGGAGAGCTGTTGGAAGTAGCTGCCTCTACTCCTTCCATCTCCACAGTGGCAGCAAGGCCAGCTCCCAAAGACTCTTGAGGCTAACCTGTTCACTTGTCATGTGAAGTTTATCTAAAGGCTAGTCTATCCTTCTCCCCTGAGAAATGCTCTGGACACATTCAAATCACTGCTCCTCCACTGTGCGTGTGCTACGGAGGAGCCTTCAGCACTCCGTGTATTGGGCTGGACCAAGACGGAGTTGGAAGAGGTTCTTAGGACTCCAATTCTGCTTCCAAACCTCTGAAAAAGAACATTAACAGTGACTTTTCATTCCCACAGCAAAACATGCAAGTTTTGCAGTGGATTTTACCCTCGACTATTAAGATTTCACCTAAAGTAATTCTCCCAGAACAGTACCAAATACATTAAAACCAGGAAAGAAAAGTCCCTGGCTTCTTTCCCATCCAATGCCAGTTGCAAATCCTTTAATAAAACCTTACATGGATGTAAGATAAATGGTTGATTCTTCCAAAGGAAGAGAGTTCTATGCGAGTTATGCTTCTGAGTGAGGGGAAATTGAAGTCAAAATCAATGATCTTCATTCCATGACATAGCCATGTCTGTACTGTGTGGACCAAAGGATCTACTGCCATTCATTGCAGCTCCCTCCTTGCTGAAGTAATCAGATTTTTTTTTCCAGAGACATCCACTGGGCAAAAAGGGGTCAATGCACAGCAACACAAGATGCCACTACACAGTCCAGATGTTGTCAATACATGCACTTCAGCACCTCCCTGAGGAACACACAGACTGGCAGGAGAGACACACACAGTGTACCGCTCTGATACCGGGAAGCGTATCAGAAACTAATGTGCAGAGGTTAAAGTCTGCTTCAAAATCAGAAATGCTTCAAAATGCTTAACAAATCAGAGATTTCAAAGAGCTCCAGCAGTCAAGTTGGGCAGTGAGGAGGAACACCAGCACCTGAACATGCTGCAAACCCAATGGTACTTTAATGTGGGTATTGGCTAGTAAGTTAATTATCTTACCATCTATATAAAGGAAATCTCTTTACTTTGTAATATTCTTTGTGTTAGCCACTTCTCTCATCACCTGTCACTATCAGGTGATAGTAAGTGCCTACATAGCCCAGAGACAGATCATTGTAGTTGCTGGGTGCTCCAAACTAACGCCTTCCTGTCTGTACCTCACAAAGAAAGTGATTTTATTCTCCCCGTTCTTGCCCCAGCAATTTATCACTGAGATTATAAACTGACAGAAAAATTACATGGAAGTAGTTACATGTTTGAGTCTTTCCTAACAAGTATTTCTGAGGATTTTAAATTATGAGGAAGCAATTTACAGGCTGAGGTAAAGTATGCATTGGGCTGTTGAAAAGAAGTAAATAATCAGGGTAAGAAACGTTCTGTTCTGCTGTGCATCTTTCTCTTCATAAATTGCTAGGGGACAGTAATGAGCAGTGAGTCATAAGCAGAGTTCCACTGAAATGAAAAGGGGCAAAAATAGACCAGAAAGAAATAAATATACAGATCTCCATTAATTAAAGGTTGAATGTAAATGATTGTGATTATTGCAAATTAATTTTGGGAGCCAATCCAACAGAGTTGTCCAACAGATGTCACTGAAACTCTGAAGCACATAAACTTTTCCTTACAAGGCCACACAGAGCCTTGCCTCCTTTCATGGCTCCCCAGCACTTCATGCTTCTGGCAACGTGCTTAAGGCCTTAAGGCGTTGAAAGAACGAGGTGAAACAATTCTTAGGTTTATTCTAAATGTAGCAGATCCTCAAGAGCTGTGGAAATAGTAAATTTGAAGTTTGGCAAAACCTTTTGCATCAATACAGAGCCCTCAGGCAAAATACTAGGAAAGTAGTTGCCTAATAATTGTTGAAAGAATAACTTAGAGAAAGATTTCTGCTGCAGTGAAATATCCTCTCTCTGCAATTCCACCCATGTGGTTCTTGCATGGACAAAGTGATGTCTCTAGAGGACAACAGCAACTACAAATGTCCACCAGAGGCTTTAGTAATTTCCTTTTATCAGTAACACTGACCAGATGGGAATGCTGTAACTATCTGAGTAACACTGGATGGCATAATACTCACTGCTTCTTATAGTGCTTGGATTTAAGTCTCCAGCAAGATATCCCAGAAGAATTCCAGATTAACTGAAAGCATCAGCATCTAAAGCTATTGTCATTATTTGTATTATGATAACAATAGTAGGTCAATGGTCCCGTATACCAGAGACTGTAGCAATAAACAAACTGTCCCTTCGCCATAGCCTTCCTTCCTGCAAGAAATAAAATATACTGAGGTTATTGTATGGTTGTGCTATGTCTACAAAGCCATGAGTACAGAGAAGGCTGGGAAGCTTTGCTGGACAGCTGGTTGCTTCTCAAGCACAGAATGTTAGACTAGAACACTTTGGAAAGAGTCATGTCTATTTCCAGAGCTCAAATATTTTCTCAAAAGTGTCACACTAATCCTTGAGACATAGTCACATCTGAAGTGGGTCAGTGTGGAAGGAGAGGGAAGACTGCATCTTTCCCTTTTCCACTGTTGTGAATTCATCACGTGAACCCTTTTAGCGGCAAGTTTTAATCTGTTCATGACATTCTTTCTGTTGTAGAGAAACTTGACTGCTACTTATCACCTAATTTAAAAGGGATGTAAAAGGCTTCCAGCCTACATTGTCATATGCAAGTTGTTTTTTTCAGTTATACCACAGACAGGACAGTTAAGTAGCCTGCATTTTCTGCAATTTGTCTTCTGAGTATGTTCATCACCCTGCAAGGCATCCTTCTGTTGCAAGTGCCTACAAAAGCTTCTGAAACTAAATTTGTCAGCGTCAGATTCCCTGATTACTTACATGGCAATCTGTTTGTCTCATCAGGACTCAGCCCCATGTTCTGTCTACTTCACCCACTCTTCCCCAACTCTTGCACAAAAATGTTCCCATCTGAACTCTGTATTCTTTCATTCTTCCTCCTTTACCTGTATTTTTAACCAACCAGGACCCTGTCCCTTCTCATACATGCAAGGCAAGCTGCAATTCCATGGCATCCTGTCCTCTTTGTCCTGACCTGGCCCTTATCTGGCATAGCCTGAACCAGAAGCACAAACACCGACTTCAAAGCCAGGTGCACATCAGGCAATAGCAGCCACAATAGCAGCTCAGAGCTCTGGCTGTACCCTTCTGCCTGCAGACAGAGATGCCTGTGTCATGTTTTCTGAAAAGAAAGAAAAAAGCACACAGTGAGCTAGGAGAGGCTGTGGCTGCTGCTTCCCATTCAGACATCTCATACAACACTGCAGCAAGGTCTGGTCAAGTGTGTAGTTGGAAGAGCCACCAGCACATGGTCTGTTTTTCCTCACCTGCAATGAACATCTGGATGTGATCTAAGAGGAACCTCTGCTTCTTAACTCTGTGGTAGTAATTGCTCCCCGCCTCTGAAGGGGCAGGCTGAGAAATTCCACTCCAAAGCTGACCTGCTGCTCACTAGCATAAGCAATCCTTATGTAGTCATAATAGATGGCCACTATGAAAACACAACATATTTCATGGGAGTTAGTAGAATGATGTGGAGAACCATGCCAGCTTTGACTCATATGCTGGGTTCAGCAGGACACATCCTGATGTCTGACTGATGCAGTGGCAGAAATTTGTAACTTGCAGCTCACATCTCACTGCGGCTGCCAGCATCCAGTCTCCCAGAGCAGGACATGATCCAGATGCCATGCTGTCTGGGAATAATCTTCACCCATCCCAAACAGACATCACTAGCATCTGAATTTCCAGCTGAGATACTTGAGACACAGCTGAGAATAACTGGTAACTGAAGTAGTGGAGAAAGTCCAGTTCTCACAGTGTCAGACTAGAATTCACATGTTAATCTGTCCTGCTCTGTGCCACTGCCTTTCTGAGGTCAAGTCCACACCTCTCCATGCCCACTGGTTGGCCCAAGAAAGTCTTCTCTTCATGGGCTTCACAATAACACATACTGTTTGTGGGTGTGAGGCATCTGCAGGATTAGAATCTTCAGAGGTTCCCTTGAAGACTGGAGAAGAGAAGATGATGTGCTTGCTTCCATCCATAGTCCTGCATTCAAAACAGCTAGGTTGCTTATAGAGGTGGACAGAGCATGTTTCTTCAGTACTGCCACTTTATAAAATGTGGTACAATTTTTGGTTTGGAATCTGCTTTTGCCTTTCGGTCTTAATGTTATCTTAAATTTGGTCTTTTCATACACCTTACCTAAAACATTCATGAGTTTTAGGAAGGTTTGATCCCAAACTTTTGCAGAACTGTTTAGAAACTGATTAAAACCTGGAAAGAGAGACAAACTGGTCAAACAGAGCACTCCAAAAGTCAGCTCTTTGGTGTGACATAGAAAATGCAGATGCTTTCATACCCATGTTGCTTCATCATTTCAACATTATTTGATCCTACATTTATCACTGTTTTCTCATTATTAGAGAAAGAAAAATTATGACTATGGCCTGATGTGTTGTTAAAGTGATGCAGACATCTGTTTGCTGCTTCATTGTGCTAATTCACAGCATTTCTAATAGTTTGTTTCAGCTGTGGATTTATGAGTATACACACCACACAGCAATCAGAGTTATAACCAGTTTGAGTTAAGACTACAACTACTGTTCCAAGTGCTCTTTAATCAATCTGCTTATCAAGTTCTTGTTTCTGCTGTTTGGTTGGCTAGTTGTTTTTTTAATGAACTTGTTTTCTTCTGGCAGCAAGCACACTTTATTTGTGTATAGAATGAAAGATGTATCGCTGTCAGCTAATAGAAAAGCAAGAGAATGACCTTCATCACATCAGCCACACAGCCACTTTGGCTTGCAGTCCTTGTGTAGGACTGTGATGAAGCAATGTGTACTGTAGCTACCTACCTACACATACCTAAATCCCTGATTTGGAACAGGAAGTGCTGGGAATGCAACACAGAGTTGTTCATATGTGGAACAGCTATGCTCAGCCTGGGACTATCTTGCTTGCTAGTTGTCTACATGCCAATCCAGTATTTCAGTGTAAATGAAAAGTAACTTTAATGCTTCTGTAATCACAGAATCACAGAACCGTTCTGGTTGGAAAAGACCCTCAAAATCACCAAGTCCAACCAATAACTCTACAAGGTTCACCTTAAACCATATCGCTAAACACTACATCCACACAACTTTTAAACACATACAGGGTCGGTGACTCAACCACCTCCCTGTGCAGCCTATTCCAATGCCTGAACACTCCCTCCCTGAAAATAAATTTCCTCATGTCCAGTCTAAACCTACCCAGGGCTATTCCCTCTTGTTCTACCCCTAATTACCTGTGAAAGAGACCAGCACCAACCTCTCCACAAGGTCCTTTCAGGTAGTTGTAAATAGTGATGAGGTCTCCTCTCAGCCTCCTCTTTTTCAAACTAATTTTCATCTGCATTTGATCTGGACAGGCTGGAGAATTGGGCAGAGGAGAACCAAATTAAATTCAACGAGGGCAACTGCAGAGTTTTATGCCTGGGGAA
>VWYK01094982.1:0-16464 GCA_013399775.1 Semnornis frantzii
GCAGTCTCCCTTTCTCCGACAAGGATTGCTGGCCGCCTGCCTCCCCCAAGCTCTGTCCCGCTTCCCGGGTGCCCGCCGCCAAACGCTAGCCCAGTTTCCGTTTTCTTCTGTGGGTCGGTAGATCCCAGTGCCGTTGCACTGCCCCACCCCGAGCCTCCCCTGCCGCCCCAGCTGTCCCGGAACCCCACCGTTACTCCCCCAACTCATCCCGTTACGGGTTGCCCCGTTCCCCACCGTAATTCACCCCGACGCTTCCTACCTCCACCTCGTCCTAGGTCGACCCCCACCTCGTCCTAGGCCCCCCCCGGTGCCTAGCCCCTCCAATCCATTGCCCTGTCCCGCTTTCACGAATGCGGATTGGCCGGCCTCGCACTTCTACCTTGTGGGGGCTCTGCTCATTATGGGTCCGCTAACGGTTGGCGCTCCGCTTTGCGATGCGCTCATCAGTAGCTCCTCTCTCCTCGGCCCCACTAGCAACAGCTGCCCGGGCCGCCTTCCGCCCACAATTCAAACTGTCCGCGAGCGCTGACATTACCGCGCCCCTACCCATAGCCGCCGCCGTGACCCCGCCCGAAGCCGGCCGCCAGCCAATGGAAGCCAAAAGCTCACAGCGCCTTTAACCAATCCTGAGCGGCGACGCTGGCGCAGCTAACGGTGCTCCGCGGCGCGTGTTTGGCAGTGGCCACGTGACATTACACGGGCGGCGCTATGAGCGTGCGCCGGGGCCCGAGGGTTGCCTCTCCGGGATGGACTCACCGCTCTTCTGTGGCCCTCGCCCTAGGCTCCCTATCGGGTCGTAGCACCAGGCCGAGCTGGAGTGTCTTCTGAAGACAATTGAGCTGTGTCAGGAGAAGCTTCATCGCCTCTGAGAGGATCTGCAGCTGGAGCCCTTTGAGGTAAAGTATTGAAGAATTGCTTTGCACTCGTAGGCTCCTTCTGGCAACAGCCTTGTGCTGTCTGGCCTCTCCCTGGGTGTCTTGGAAGGACCAGAGCTCACGAGCAAACATCTGTACAAAGCCACTTTTCCTGGTGGCTGGTGGAGCTTCGTGGCTCCTGACAAGTCAAGCAGTGGGAGATGGTCGTGTGGGGAGCGAGTGTCTCATTTTAGTTAGTACATGCCTGGAGACTACCTTTCTCAGAACTGGGGCTGCTGCTCAAGCTCTCCAAGAAGTCTAAAAATGTAGCTCAGCTGTGCAAGGTGAGGGGAAGAGAGCTGATTTCTGAGCTTTTGCAGACAGAGGAAGAGGGCACCATTCTGGAGAGAGAGAAGAGCTTGTGGACACACGTGAAAGTGCTGCTGAAGCAGAGGTGGGACAGGAAGCAGGAGCTGAAGAACCTGCAAGACCAGGACCGGGACCTGTGTGCCATCCTCTGCACCACCCCGTTCTCCATCGATGCCAAAGTTGTGCCCACCATGGAGGAGCTGGATCACTATTGGCATCACTTGGCCTCTCTGGCTGCTGAGAAAGTAAGGGAAGAGGGGTGGTGGTGGCACTCATGGCACTCACTGGGTCCTAACCCTGCACCTCACCTCAGGAGCAAAGACCTCAGGAGTTTGTTTGCACCAGGCTTCTCATAGAGGAGCTGCATCACACTCCAGACACCAGCTTGGAGCAGGATGTGGTGGATGAAGATGTGGAATCCTTCTGCTTATCCACAGACAACTTTGCTGCCCTCCAGGAGCTGCTGCGGCAGATACCATGACATGCTGAGGCTGCAGGTGGGTCCTGGCAGGAGCTGGCATCATGATGTAAGGCGCATCTCCTCAGCTTTCAGCTAACCTGTGCTAAAATGGCTTCTGGAGAGTTTTTCTAAGATCTTTTAACTGTGTTTCAATACAGAAATACCTGGACAGGCTGGATAGATGGGCACAGTCCAATGACATGAGTTTTAACAAGTCCCAGTGCAAGGTACTGCACTTTGTCCACAATAGTCCCATGCAGTACTTCAGGCTGGGGGCAATGCCTGGAGAGCAGCCAGCCAGAGAGCAACTTGGAGATACTGGTTAATAGGCGATTAAACATGAGCCAGCAGTGTCCAGATGGCCAAGAAGGCCAATGGCATCCTGGCCTGTATCTGCAATAGCGTGGCCAGCAGGACCACGGAATTCATTGTGCCACTGTGTGGCACTGGTTAGGCCACAGTTGAGTACTGTGTCCAGTTCTGGGCCCCTCAGTTTTAGAAAGATGTTGAGGTGCTTGAATGTGTCCAGAGAAGGGCAGCAAGGCTGGTGAGAGGACTGCAGCACAGCCCTATGAGAGGCTGATGGAGCTGGGGTTGTTCAGCCTGGTGGAGGCTCAGGGGAGACCTCATTGCTCTCTGCAACTACCTGAAAGGAGGTTGTAGCCAGGTGGGGGTTGGTCTCTTCTGCCAGGCAACCAGTGACAGAGCAAGAGGTCACAGCCTCAAGCTGTGCCAGGGCAGGTTTAGGCTTGATATTAGGAAGAAGTTCTTCACAGAAAGAGTGATTGACATTGGAATGGGCTGCCCTTGGAGATGGAGTCACCATCCCTGGAGGTGTTTAAAAGGAGGCTGGATGAGGCAGTTAGTGGCATGGTTTAGTAATGTGCTACGGTGTTATATGAGTTGGACTCCATGATCTTGAAGGTCTTTTCCAACCTGAATCCTGATTCTGAAATAGGGTCTCAGCATGAAATACTGAACTACATGGAAGGTAATTTTCAGAAGATAAACACAAACTGGAATGGGATTAATCAGCCATTTTAGTTTAGATAAGTAAAAGGAATTCAAATAATTACATTAATTTTAGTTTATTAGAGCATAATCAGCACATAATCGAGCACTGAACATCTAAAAAGAAAAAAATCATCAAATAATCAGTCAAGCCAGTCATGCACATTTTCCCATAAAGCAGATGAGTTCATGGCCTGTAAAAGCAGACAAGAGTAGAGAGATGAAGTCCAAATAAAACTTGAATTTAATGTACTCCAAAATCCAATTTTAATTCAAATGAGCATTCAGAAATAGCATAAGAAAATAAATAGAAAGCATATTCAAATAGTTTTCAGTTCTTTCCAGTAGAACCAAAGCCACCTTCACCACGTTCTGTATCATCTAGAGCCTGAAAGACATCAATGATAAGTTGGTTTAGTGTCTTAACCTGCCTTTTGTTTCTATACAACAGATAACTGTCTATCATAGAGGAAGGTATGTTTACTTGTAATGATAAATAATTAAGAAACTAAACCAAAACATTAAGAGACAGTATAGAATGCCTTTTGTATAAGTTTAAACAAATCCCACAGTGTGAGACAACTGTTTCTAGTATACGCTGAAGTATTTCTCAAGAATGTGTCAACTCTGAAAACTAAAAATTAAAATACAACAAAAATTCATATAAATGCATGCAATGCATCAAGATTTTTATTCAGGTAGCAAGGCTGCTATGCAGATCTAACACTGAAAGTATTTTTAAAGCAAAGGATTTATCTATACCAATCATATTTTCAGCTTTAACTATCTAAAACCATTATTGAAAATAGCAGTTTTGTTTTGGCAACTTACTTGAACTTCCTCTAGCTCAGGGTAGCAAATGCGTTCACAAATGAGCTGGGCAATCCTATCTCCTTTTTTAACTGCAATTAAGTTAAAAACTTATTAATTCCTTCCAAAAAGGTGAATGATCAATACAAAGTTTCAACAATCCCCTTTCAAGAGTAGAGTATCAGAATGTACTAAAGTGTAAACACTTACGTGCTGGTTTGAGAGTAACTGAAATATTTTACTAAGAGAAATTAAATCCTTGGCTGTGAGGAGAAAACAGTGATGTACCTCAGTCTTCTGCTGAGAAGCACGTAGTCAAAAGAGAAGACAAGACATCCCTCTCAACACTTCTCAGTTCTCACTTCTCTCTGGTGGTCTGTGTGGTTAGATCTGCCTTAACTCTTTAATCCAACCCAACTAATTTTTTTTTCCTCTAACCTTCTTGTTGTCTTTTGGACATCTCACCTCAGATCTCTCCTGATTTATCATGTGAGATATATAGGGATTGATCTGGTTATTTCTGAAGGGAGAGAAAGAGGGGCAAGGGGGGAGGAGGTTTGGGTTGAGAGCCTCCTGGCAGTCTGCTTTGGGAGGGATTTTGTATTTCTGTATATAGCTGTAAATACTTTCAATAGATTGTAAATATCTGCTTGTATGTTGTGCTAAGCTGTGAATATAAAGTTTCATTCCTTAACTTCCAGCTGGCTGAGCCTAGTCTGGGTGATTTCATTGTGTGTGTGGGGCAGGTAACTCCCAAACCATCACAACGTATTTGAAACTTAGTTTACACAGGTATTAATAGTCCCAAAAAAATATAGGTTGTGATAAACTTGTGCTTAATCCCTTCAAGTAAAGTTTCAGCAGCAGAACTAGCTCAGGGCATCACCTCTCATTCCTGCTGCCATACTGTGGCATCTTAAGGGTTGTTGCATGCAAGTACTGCAGACATAGAGGCACAGNAAACTGACTGTTTGCAAAGACAACATGATTATGAGAAAACCTTATCTTTGTTACTCACATTTCCCAGGATCCTTGAAAATTTTTTATCTCAAATACTGCAAAGCGAAATTTTTTTTTTATTTTTTTTTTTTTTAACTCCAGGGCAGAAAAGAAACTGAACACAAAGTTGCACTTGCACTTCAGTACAGCTCACAAATCTAAAGCTTAGTAAAGGAGGTGTTGGCTGGTTGGTTTGGTGGTGGCGTTTCAGGGTTTTTTTTCTTTCTTTCCTTGCATGCTACCCAGTTTTCTAGGAGTTGAAATTCCATATTTTATTAATTGTGTAAAGAAAAATGTTCTCACCTAACTGCAACTCTTCACAGACTTTTAAAGAAAGATTAGTTTTTCATTTCCAGCCAGATGGCTGAAAAAAGGCTTTGCCCAGCTTAACACTTACCTTCAAAAGCCTCCTTCCCAAAGTTGAAGAGTACCACTCCAACATTTCCCCTGTAATCCTCATCAATAACACCCGCTGTCATAAGAAAGGATTAAGAAGGATATCCAGTTAATAAATGTTGTCGGTATATTAGCTATGTAGATATGGCTTAGATTAGTAGATGATTGCAGTATCTCATATTGACATCCTTTATACTACTCATGCACAATTAAAGAACAGATACGAAAATACTGAAATATCTAAAAATTCTAACCAGTCTTGCAAAAACAACTGAAAAGTAACATCGCATGTCAAAAAGTGTTTTACCACTGTACTGCTAATTGTAATACTTTACTTGAAATCAAGACTGCTGGACCACATTCAGGCTCCATTTGTTCTGCTAACTTCAGCTCTTTGTGTGTCAAGCAGATATCTGTTTTTAACTCTAAACATTTTATTGGAGAGTTATGGGTTTGCATCTTGGGCAGGGTAACAGAACTAAAGCTTTGATGAATTCTGTGAGGGTTTTTCTCTCAGATACAAGAAGCATATTTCCAGGATGGAGTTTGGGTTTCACTGTGGACCAAGTATTCATTTTCAAGTCTTCTTGCAGAAATAATTCTAATACTAAAATTACACATCATTCCAAGGCATTCTCAGACACCCAAAGTACTACCTATAGAGATCATAAACACCAGAGGAAACTGCAATATGACTACACTTTGAAGTTTTAAAGTTGAACCATAGCTTATACACTAAAAAGTAGAAAACTCATGGGGTTTTTTTTCTCAGTTTCTCCAGTTATGTGAAAATACTACAGCCCATAATTACTGCACAACCTCCGCACTAGTTCTAAGGTGAGAAAGATATTTATACGGCTCTTTCCTTTGTGATGTTATGGATTAATCCAATCGCATGTCTGAACAGCTTCCTAATTAAGGTGCTTATAGTAACACTGGGAGTGTCCCCTGAGTTCTCAAAATCACAGAGACATGTAGTTCTCCAGTTAACTCACTGGTATTTAACTGCATGCAGTTGCTTGAAGGGACCTTAACTACACAGCACTGCCAAAAGGAAAGGGGACCAAAAGGCAGGGTTGTTGTGCAGATTCCAGAATCAAAAAGTTTGCTGTGTTTTATACAAAAGCAGATACTGAGTCCACGCTACACAGATGCATCACAAGGAGAGATTCAACAAACTTGTAACAGCAGCACAAATAATTTTAAGCATCACTCAAGTTCTGCAGCCAGTTGGCCATTAATTTGGTATATTTATTCACATGAATCAATCATCTGGAGAGCTGAAAGCCAGAATCATATTTAACACAAAAAATTATGCATGTATATGCATAAATGCATATAAAAAAGATCATTAGTTCTTTGCATAAATTCTTCATTTAAACCATTCTGAAGTGTTTCTGTACAGCTAAGACAACATTTTTCTAGACCATATGCTAGAGTAGGCATTGCTGTGCATTAGAGATCAATAATGGAATTTGCTGATTTAAGATAAGGGCTGATTTTATTTCTGTTATAAGACAGTATTCTGTTCTGATATAACACAGTGCTCAAAAGTGATTGCTACAGATTACCAATTCTATTTAAATGGAGATTTAGGTTATATACAAGTAAAAAATTCTTTATAATGAGTGGCAAAATACCAGAGTAAGTTGGCCAGGGAGGTGGTTGAGGCCCCGTCCTTGGAGACATTCGAGATCAGACTTGATGTGGCCCTGGGTGGCCTGGTCTAGTTGGACTAGGGGTGGTTGGACAAGATGACCTTTGAGGATCCCTTCCAACCCAATACAACTGGTGAATTATACTTTTAGAAATGTAAAATGTGCCCATTAAAATAGTATGGTTAGATTTATATATGCAACAAACTCTACCATGTTATTTTTTTTTCCTGGAATTAATGAAATCTGAAGAGCAGGNTCTGAAGCGCAGGCTTCTTCCTTCAAAGCATACCTGATATAAGCAGAACTTGCAATTAGAGCTGCAGTTATGTATTAAGAAAATAACACTTAAAAGTATGTTTTGTGACCCAGTGCTGTGCTGAGTGACTGAAAGCACTGTCAAAGCCATGATAATTTCAAATTCCATTATAGGCACAGCTGGGTAAAGGTTTTGTGAAGTTAATTCCTTATTAATCATTCTCTCTGTAGCTTCACTCACATAGTCTTACTGGTGGTTACCATATTCTTATCACAAAGTCTTACCACACGATCATTCAACTCATGAGTTCAAACTATGCTTTTATCAAATCATATAGAAGACACAGGAAAATACAATCCAGATGATCATTCTTCCTACCATACAGGGTCACACACTCACACTGTAACTGGGTGTAATGGCAAAATTTGTTAACATCCTTGGTATTCCTTTATTCTAGAACAGCAATAATTATAATCATTACAGAGGACTAATGTACTTCTCTACATTATGTGTACTGGGTGGAAATCGTGTAAGCAATTTTTGGAAAAAATCATGCATTGGAATTGGCAGTCTGATATTCTATCTTAATCTGTCAGAAGTTTGGCATGTCAGTGTTGGGAAAGCATCCGCACATAGCAGATGTGCATTCTGAACGTATTCTTGCATGATCCCAGTTTTTAGCTGACCCTTAGGGCTTCTGGCAATGTATTTTTGCTTAGATGGATAATACCCTAATTGCGATAAATTGCTGCAAGACAAGTGGGGCTACTTATTCTGTGGGGGACTGCTTGCTGATCCATGGGGCTTGGTTTGGCTTTTTGTTGCTTGGGGTTTGTTTGTTTGGTTTGGTTTTTCACTAAGAAGTCCTCAACTGTCACTAATAGTTTTTACTCATGGCTTGTCAGCTGTCAGCTCTATTAAAATCTGAGCATAGGTCATCCTGCTTAGCAGTTCTAGTTGCTTTCTGCTATTTCCTAGTTTAACACTCAGATTGAAAAGACTGTTACAGAGCACACGTATTCTCTCATGTAAGAAAAGAAAATTAGANCTGGTGAATTATACTTTTAGAAATGTAAAATGTGCCCATTAAAATAGTATGGTTAGATTTATATATGCAACAAACTCTACCATGTTATTTTTTTTTCCTGGAATTAATGAAATCTGAAGAGCAGGCTTCTTCCTTCAAAGCATACCTGATATAAGCAGAACTTGCAATTAGAGCTGCAGTTATGTATTAAGAAAATAACACTTAAAAGTATGTTTTGTGACCCAGTGCTGTGCTGAGTGACTGAAAGCACTGTCAAAGCCATGATAATTTCAAATTCCATTATAGGCACAGCTGGGTAAAGGTTTTGTGAAGTTAATTCCTTATTAATCATTCTCTCTGTAGCTTCACTCACATAGTCTTACTGGTGGTTACCATATTCTTATCACAAAGTCTTACCACACGATCATTCAACTCATGAGTTCAAACTATGCTTTTATCAAATCATATAGAAGACACAGGAAAATACAATCCAGATGATCATTCTTCCTACCATACAGGGTCACACACTCACACTGTAACTGGGTGTAATGGCAAAATTTGTTAACATCCTTGGTATTCCTTTATTCTAGAACAGCAATAATTATAATCATTACAGAGGACTAATGTACTTCTCTACATTATGTGTACTGGGTGGAAATCGTGTAAGCAATTTTTGGAAAAAATCATGCATTGGAATTGGCAGTCTGATATTCTATCTTAATCTGTCAGAAGTTTGGCATGTCAGTGTTGGGAAAGCATCCGCACATAGCAGATGTGCATTCTGAACGTATTCTTGCATGATCCCAGTTTTTAGCTGACCCTTAGGGCTTCTGGCAATGTATTTTTGCTTAGATGGATAATACCCTAATTGCGATAAATTGCTGCAAGACAAGTGGGGCTACTTATTCTGTGGGGGACTGCTTGCTGATCCATGGGGCTTGGTTTGGCTTTTTGTTGCTTGGGGTTTGTTTGTTTGGTTTGGTTTTTCACTAAGAAGTCCTCAACTGTCACTAATAGTTTTTACTCATGGCTTGTCAGCTGTCAGCTCTATTAAAATCTGAGCATAGGTCATCCTGCTTAGCAGTTCTAGTTGCTTTCTGCTATTTCCTAGTTTAACACTCAGATTGAAAAGACTGTTACAGAGCACACGTATTCTCTCATGTAAGAAAAGAAAATTAGAAGCAGTTTTAAGAACCACACTACAGTAGAACGTGTGTACTACAGAGGCACAAGATTGCAGAGTCTTTGATTCCTGTCTTAATACTTTTTTGTATGTTACCCAACAATGCTTAAAAAACCTTACTGTAACAGACATGCAAGAATCAGTTCTTTTTTAAGACAAAGCCTGAATAACACAAAAGCTGGCATAGATGCATTTTAACCTCTGCAATTGCAATTTGCAAAAAGACCAGTAAAAAGAACAGAAATCTTACCACCAACATCTATGAAGTGCTTTGCAGCTAAACCAGAACGTGGTGCTAAAAAACAAGAAGTTTTTTGTAAGTATAATAATTTATTTTTGTTGAAACTCTTACACAGTATTTTTTAGATTCCATAGTGTGTTTGAACAGAGCTGTGGCAGCAAGAACTATTTCCAGTCTTTCTAAAATGTTTTAAAACAAGATTCTACAGGAACTACTGTGAGTGTTAATGTATATATTTAAATAGCAGATGCTACAGTAAAATTGCAATCTTTAGGTGACATAAGCATATCTGTATCTTTGTTTAGGCCACCAATTGCATAGTACGTTTCTCAAAAGAAGGTGGTCTAAGATGAAGACTACCTTACTTTATTTTTGGTGGCTACCAAATGGTTTGGAATGATGTCCAAATATTAGTACAATGGACCCCTAAATTTGGCAAGAAATTCACTAACTTTATGCACAGATAAATTAAATTATATGCCTGGTTTGTTTTTTGTTTTCTTTTTCACTTAGCCTGCTTTGATGAAGTGCTGAAATGTTAACTTTCTTATGAACACTGTTAGAGATAAGAGAAATGCAGTCACATTGTCCTTTTAAATGAAAAGGCACAACGAGCTCTGATCATGCTCTTCCACTGTTTGTTTTTAAAATTTATTTAAGAATTTATAAATAATCCAGAAAAAGAATGTGTAAAACATCATAAAAGGGCTTGTACAGGTCCTCTCTTATTCCCTCACGAAAAATTGCCCAATACTACTACTACACCAGTACTTTTACTTCAGGGTTGATTAACACACAGGGATGTATTTTCTGTAGGTTTATTGCCCATTTGTCTTTGTGATCAGAGTTCTGAAACCACAGAAAAATACTGAAGTATTGCATAGACTATGAAGGTGTGTAGATTCTGAAAACTTTAGATAAACCTCAAATGTATTTGACAAGGCACATCTATTACAAGGCTTGATAAATGACACAGCCATGTGATACCTCCTTTTTCTTTTTTTGTGTAGGCTAATTCTGAAAGCTTTAGGCAGAATCTAAATGTGAGGATGGGGCAAACTTGTTCTATAGTGGCTCTGCAGCCTCTTTGTAGCCTGTGTACTTACCTACTCGGCCATAGCATCCAGAGGGAAGTGCAATTTGAATGTCTGTTTTCACTACAGCTTTTTCCATGGGTGGTATCACACAGTCATAGGCACTACATTAAGGAAGGAAACACTAGTTTATATAGTGTATTTAGAAAAATGTCTTCTCTGTGAGTTAATGTACAAAATTACCCACAATTATTCTTGCTGGGAATTTCTACAGGTATGTACGGATTTGCAAAATTTAATGCAGATCCTACAAAAGATGTTTTGACGGTGCTTTGAACAGCATTATCTCAAGATTGCTAGTTATAAATGTTGTGGGTTTCTTAAACCATTAAAGTTTCTTAAACTTAAACCATTAGGTGAATGGGGGTTGTGTGATTGTGTGCAAAAGCAGCATTTATGGATAATACACTCTTCTGATTAAGCTTTATATAGCAGATTAGCTAGTTGTAATAAATTTTTTTAATTACATCTTAGGTAACAATGTTTTATGATCAGAAGTTCACAATTCACATGATTCTATTGGGAACTGCAAAAGACATAATTTAGAGGACTTTCTGAAGCCATTCTACTGGAAGCTTAATTGAAGGCAGTGGTGACAATACCACAGTGAGACAGTTCTACTTAAGGCAAACATATCTGGGCCTTGATAAAGAACTGATTTTTAAAGACCTTTCAGTGCTGCCCAGTGTTTTTGTAAAACACAGACTTTTCCCGAGTGTACAACGCAACACTGGAATCCAAACAAAACCACACCTGGTATGACAAAAGGAATATAAAGGGATAGCATCAAGTGTGGTGAAGCAAAGCTTTAGAAGAAGGAAGTCAAGCAAAGAAAATAAATGACAAGCTGGTTACTCTAAGTAATACAAAAAATGGAAGGTAGAGGATGTCACAGTGGGGTTCAGATATAGGTAGAGACTGATCATGGAAGCACTATGCAAACAACCACAAGTTTAGCTGCAGGTACTCTTAAACAGTGAAAACCTTTCAACATTATTAGCAGTTGAAGCAACAAAAGCCTAAGTCTGTATAGCAACACGTATGCTTTCCAGATGGGAGCATTATCAAACTACCACAACTTCCTTTGGCAGGCAGTATCCAATAGCCAAAAGGAAAGCAATTAAGTCCAAGTGCTGCCAGGAAGGGCCCACATACACTACCCTTTTTTTCTTCCAAAAAGAAGACACCTGGTCAACTCAGGCTGACGTGTCAAGCCTGGCTGTTGGCCAAGGCTGCATCGCTGTCTGATTAAATCAGTGTTGGAGTCTGGACCAGAGATGTCTGCGAATAAAGGATGGAAGAGCAAGGAAGCAAACGAACTGGCCAGCTCTGGCCTCTTCTGCAGGTCCGGCCATTCTCCCCGGGGAGCTCTGCTCAGCATAAGGATCCGCCTCACAAGGGCCCTCTCCGAAGGCCCGAGAAGAGGGGTTCGCTCTGCGGGCCCCCCGTAGCCTCTCCTGGAGAGAAAGCGGAATAGTAGCAGGGTCTCGTCCCCGGTGGGGGGTGAGGGGGTGTACCCTCACCTGTACAGATCGTAGCCGGCGGCCCGAGCAGAGCCCCTGGAAGGGGTGCAGGCATTCTCGGACAGCTTAGCGAAGCGGAGCCGCGCAGCGGGCTCCCCGGGCGCCGAGCCCTTCTGCCTCTTGCTGGGGGATGGCTGCAGGACAACCTCGGAGGACGGCATCGCTGAGCGGGGACAGAGAGAAGGGAAAAACCCGCGGTAAGAAGGAAAAGCCCGCGAAAACCGGCACGGCCCACTGACGGTGAAAACAAAGGGGAAAACTGCTCCCTCCCGTCCCCGACTACTCTCTGCGCGACGCAGCCTCGCCACCCCTGGCCCCTGAGAATGGCCTCGCCCGGCTCCTCCTCAGTGGCTACTCCTGGGGCCCTCAGAAAGGGGGTCCCTGGCAGCCCTACTTCCCACACCATGGAGCTCTAGCACATGGCGTCAGGCGCCCCGCAGTCCCTCTTGGCGGCTGGGCGGCCTCCGAGGGTCAGGCCAGGGCTGAAGCGCCGGTGGGCAGCCTCTGCTCCCTCCAATCTCCCCGCCGCCCCCTTACTGCGCCTGCGAGGGTGCAGCAGCCATCTGAGGCTCCGGGCCCACATGACGCTGTCGCTCTATGGGGAGCTTGCAGCCGGTAGCCCGCCTGGCGGTCCCTATTGCTGTCCGGGGAAACGAGTTCGAGTGGCGCAGGCTGAAGGTGGCAGCGGCCCCTTACTCCCCTACTCGGGGTTTACCTGCTGTGCGGCCTGGCGCAGATCCTCCGCCAGCCGCCTGGCACCGCTGGCCACTGCGGGCCACGCAGTGGCAGTGCCTGGGACCGGCGGCCGGACCCCCCGGGTCGCTTAACGTTGCCG
This sequence comes from Semnornis frantzii, assembly GCA_013399775.1. Taxonomy (NCBI): domain Eukaryota; kingdom Metazoa; phylum Chordata; class Aves; order Piciformes; family Ramphastidae; genus Semnornis; species Semnornis frantzii. The sequence goes on from VWYK01094982.1 coordinate 12,717, forward strand.
GGGAACGCGATTGCGGCTGCACGACCGGCGGCGGGCGGAGCCAGGGCCCACCCGGGTTAAACGCGGCATCCGCCGGCGTGCAGCGTTGGGGAGCTGGGACTGGAGTGCGGTGGGGCCCTGGGCTGTGGTGGCTCCATCAGCTGGGCCGCTAAACTGCTCTTTCCAGCTGCTGTCGCCTGGGGCGGGTCCCTGCGTTATGCTGCTCCCTCAAAGGCCGCGGGCCGCCCCGCAGCAGGCGTGGCCGTTAACACGTGTACCGTACCAGCAGTGCTGCCACACGCCCTGCGGCGTAGAGCTTTTATCCTCCTTCAGAAAGCGACAGGCAAGAACAGCAGCGTTTCTTTATGAAAGGAAAACGACTGCTTCCCGGCCTTGTCGAGGCTGTGGATAGAAAAACCTGGCAGTACTCCACTTGCTGGGTTCTGTCTCAGAGTAGAATAATAATGTCACGATTTTTGATATTGGTATTCACTGCCATCCCATCAATGAAAGACGTTCCTGATTTTCCCCACGTTTCTTTGCCGTGGGCTGACAGGTACCCACTGGATTCAGGGTTTCAAAGACTTGCTCTTGGCCACTCTGATGGATGTATTTTCCTCTGTGCAAGATGAGTACGGACTCCTGGAGTTCTTTTGCTGGTCCGAACTTTGTCAAAACGACTCTTCTTGTGACTTAAAGATCAGGATGTATGCAGTTGTCTTCTTGCTGCGTTACATTTGCTATGTGCAGCCAGATGGCAGTGAAGCCATTGCAATCTGCTTGTGAAAATTATTTAAGGGATGCCCCGGGTTGGGGGTTCTTTTATTTCAGTTAACCACTTTCATTCTTAATAGTATGTACTTTTTGAATGAAAATGTGTGTGTATCCTAAACCTATGTGGAAAAGCTACTGAGACTCACAGAACTAGAGAATGTTAGGGCTTGGAAGGGACCTTGAAAGATTATTCAGTCCAACCTCTCTGCCAGAGCAGGATCACCCATACCAGATCACAAAGGAACCCATCCAGGCAGTTTTTGAATATATCCAGAGAGGGAGACTCCACCCCACCCCCGTGGGCTTTTTATATGATTTCTGGGAATATTCTGTGACTTCTGATGTAAACCATCTGCAAATGGAAATTGCTATGAGTTAAAGTTACGTCAAATGGATATCTAATTATAAATGGTTATTTATACAAACAGAACTCTACAGAGGTTACAACTATATTCTGCATATTTGTGTAGAAAAGAGCTAATTTTATTAATAGCCTGCTTTGGTGACACAGGGTAGATACTAGGCCTTGTCTAAGATATCCTGAAAGTCCATGAAAAATAGGAGGGCTCATCTGAACTTAGTATCAAGGAGTAAGGGTCTCAACTCATTGACAGCTTTTTCCATAGAACTCACAAGAAAAAAAGTAAATTTGCTTGAAGTTTGGGCAAGTTTCCCTTGGTCCTGGGAATGTGCAGTTTGCTCTGCAGATAAATAGTTGGTCAATATTCCTACACTCTTGGTTGCTGGTTAGTGCTGTTTTCCAGTGATAATTTCCTCCCAACTTTGAAAAACAATAGTGAAATTACATGGAATTATTTGCTTTTCCCTAGATTGAGAGTAGGAATAGAGGGTGCTTCGTTGTGCACAGAAAGAAATACATTGCTTCTTTCAGGATAATCATAAAATTCTACCAACTGAAGTTCTGGTATTAGAATGAGCATTTTTATTATAAGAAAACTGTGTCTTTAAAAAAGAGATTTCACCATCCCAGTGTCACTCAGGACAGCTGTCTCTCTTGCCGTGATTAAAGTTTGTAATTTAAAAGGCTGCTGTGAGGGTGTTTATTTATAATGAGGCTCTATTTTTGTTTATGTTTTGTGTACAGTGTGGGGGCTGTGGAATTTTGCCATTTATTTTTACTCTGTTCCAGAACAACCTTGGTGCTTTATTTTGTTTGAAACTAAATTACCTTTGATGAAATTCCAGTAATGATGTGACCGTGGGTTGTTGCTCTTGTTATTTGTGGAGAATGTGAGCTAAACCGTGCAACATTTGTTTGTTGTTGCACTGGCGCAGCTGCGTTTTCCATTTTTCATAGCACAGTCTAGGCTAGTGTGAGATGGTCTGTGAGCAGCACTGGCCACACAGCCTCAATAGGCTATGTACCTGCCAAGGAGTCATCCTAACGAAGTATCAGAATTAATAGATATGTATCAGTGGTCTGATGTATACTGAGCTGCAGTATTCCCAACCCTTGATGTTCCTCACCTGTAACTTGAGGGCTGAGTCACTCACTTGGCAAACAGCTGTAACCCTTCTGATGAAAATTGCCATTGGGTTGTAGAGGTGGGAGAGCAGGTGTGTGGTGGGGTCTTCAGTTCTTCACTGAGGTTGAGTAACACTCAAGCAACTTGAGACAGCAGGGTTACTCAAATTTGTTCTCCCAGCTTTCCTGATAATTCAGAGACCTCTGCCAGATATGGGGGTTTAAGTGACTCACTATAACAGTTGAAGAACTCTAGCTCTTTGTCTTGTATCTACAACCTTAGTGCTAATTCATGTTACTTCTTGTCCATTTATTACTTGTAAGCTGCTAATGGATTGTTGAAGCTCCTTTTGCCTTGAAGAAGGTATTGAAATACCACATGGAATAATAAAGAGGGAAAAGGTGAGAAATATTCATGTTTTCTGAAAATGAAGGGCAGCTTGTCCTATTTTGCCTAGCCAGGAAGGTTTTTGGTAGGACTTTTGAAAGATGCAATGGAAATTGCAAGGATTTAAGATGATGAAATTTACTATGCAAGTGAGTGGAGCTTTGCGCTTTGGTTATGATCATGAAGTGGAGAATTCCTTTGGATGTGAAGCATGACAGCGATTTGCTCTTTTGCATAGTGTGGCTTTTTGCATTTGTGTATGTTTGGAATGTGATGCCTGTTTGGTTAGGTACCTTTTCTGCTTGCACTCTTGGAGTGCTAATTAAAAAATAATCCATAAAAAATCTATAAAAAATAACTAATCCATGTTGGGGACTGAAAATGTAGTGAAAGGCTTGTTGGAAGAATGCTGGGTTGGGACACCTGTTACCATTCCTAAATGCTGCCATAAGGGTATGTGAGCAAGATGGGTAACTTGCCAGTGGTTGTAAAAAGGCTTAAGAAAAATGTATTCTCTGACCTACAATGAAATGGGTTCTGTGGTACCTGTTGGAGCTCTGCTAACATTAGGAGAGAAAGATAAGGATCACAGATGAGAGGAGTGATGGTGAGTTCTTTTAAAGGCCTTTAGGTACAAACTTAGCTATGCAGCCTAGGCTTTTGAAGAAGGCTCAAAATGTTCTTTGTTCTTGCTTAATTGCAGTGTGTGTTTTTCACACTTTCATGTCCCTGGTCACCTTATCTATGCCTGTTTTTGTCATAGCTGATCAAATCAACCTGAGATTATATAAATGTGCAGAATTGGTAGTGTAATATAAGCTCAAAATGTGCTAGACAGTTTTAGAGACACTTTTTCTAGAGATGTNCATACTGTGGTGGTGGAGTTTGTGTGGCTTGTTATAACTCCCATGCTATTGTATGGGTTTGTCTAATTAACCACTGTAGTCTAAGAAAGGAGTTTCACATAGATGTGTATGTTAGTGATTAGGTTTTGGTGGCTGTTTATTTAGAAACTTACTTCTTGGGATTTGTTGTTGCAATGCTCACAACTAAGTGTTTGTGAGAGAGAAGCACAAGTAGTATGGGCGGTATAATTGCTGATTCATCTACTTTTCTCTTTT
>VWYK01094983.1:0-19857 GCA_013399775.1 Semnornis frantzii
CTGACCACACTCTTCTTCATTCACCCCAGGACAGCAGTGCCACCCCAGCCCCTTCTTGGCCACAGGGGCACGATGGTGGCTGGTGGTGAACTCTCCTTCCTAGTGCCCACCTGAGTGCCTCCCTTCTGCATGACTGCACACACTCAAGACATGCAACAAGGCAGTGCAATGTAAATGACATTCAGCTAATTATGAGGCTGTGAGCAACTAATCATGCAGCACATCAGTCACTTGAAAAAGTCACCCTGAATGCCAAAGGTATAAATTAGCAGTTGAAATATTTACATATTTTGAAGATGCACTTTGCCCCAGAGGGTAAACACAGAGAACTGCTTCACAATTGCTCCCAGCAGAAGTGAAGCAGCTCAGGGCCTCAGTAAAAACCATTCAGGGCATCACAGCAGTGGGCACAAGGCAGAGCCTGCTCCAAGTCACAGGAAGAGAGGGGCTGGAAGGGGCTTTGAGATCATCCAGCCCAACTCCCCTGGCACAGCAGAGGATGGCATCCAGGTGGGGTTGGAATGACTCTGGAGACTCCTGCACCTCTGTGGGCAGCCTGCTGCCTGTCAAATGCCATCGTGGCAGGCAGAGGAGCCTCACCAGCACCCTGGTGGGCAGCAGGGCCAGAGAGCAACTCAGCATCTGAGCTCCATCCCTCTGGTGCCAGGGCAGGACCCTTTGCTGTGCTGCTCTGGAGAGCTCTGCCTGCTCTCAGCCCACATCACCCCCAGCAGTCAGAGCTGCTGCTCCACTCTTTATTTTTCCTCTGAAAATGTTCATTTCCTCAGAAAATTCTATTTTTTCCTCCAACTAATTCTGTTCTCTCTCTGTATATTCAAGAGGAACATTAATTATGCTTCAAATCATCTCCAACAAACCCTCCCAGATTCCAGCATTATCTGGTAAATTAATCCTCACCCTTTTATCTTAAGGTTAATTGATATGACTCAACCTCCCTGCAGGCTCAGAGGGTCTCTATTGACAGGTCCTGTTCTCAGGTCCTACAGACAATTCCCCCTCCTCACTGCAGCTTCTCCTCCCCCTCCCTGCATTCAACAACCACCTGACTTCACCTGCAAATTCCTGCACACTTCATCCTCCAAAGAGTTCCTGAGGATGAGGTGGGGAGGGGGAAAGGGCTGGGGAGAGAAGTGCATGCACAAGGCAGCAGCTGCACCTTTGCCAGGGAGGTGGAGTCCCCATCCCTGGAGGAGCTCAGGACAGCTGTGGCCATGATGGCTCCTGGGGACAGTTCAGTGGCCAAGGTGGTGCTGGGCTGAGGCCTGGGCTGGATGTCCTTAGAGGCCTTTCCAAATCCAAGCAATTCCATGGTTCTGTAGAATCACAAAGGCTGGAAGAGACCTCCAAGATCACTGAGTCCAACCATTGAGACAGCACTGCCTGGGGCAGCACCAAGCCAGGGCCCTCAGCACCACACACACACAGCTTTAAAACACCTCCCAGGGTGAGATCAGTCACTGCCATGGGCAGCCTGGGCCAGGCACTGACAGCCCCTTCAGGGAAGAAATTGCTCCTCATGCCCAACCTAAACCTGCCATGGGGCATCTTGAGGCTACTTCTCTCTTCCTCCCACTTGTTACTAGGAGCAGAGCCCAACACCAGCTGGCTGCAGAGAGCAGTGAGGTCTCCCTCAGCCTCCTCTTCCCCAGCCCTGCTCTCCAGACCCTTCCCCAGCTTCATTGCCCCTCTCTGGGCACTCCACAACTGCTGCTTGGTGCTGAAAGGCTGCCAGGCTCTTCAGCCTGTGGAGGTGAGAAGTGTTGGGTTCTCTGCAGGGAGAGCTACCCAGAGAGTCCCTGGCTCCTGGTTACCTCCTCAGGAGGCAGAAGACTCCTTCCTGCTGCCTTTTGCTGGTCACCTTGCTGCATGATTTCTGCCAGCATGTGTGGGCACATCACTGCTGGCCATAAATACAGAGGGAATATATCACCTACCAGAGGCTCAGGCAATTTTCTGGCCCAGGCAGTGTACCCAGCTCCTGTGTGCCCCTCTGAGCACAGCTCAGGGCTCCCTGCAAGTATTTATAGACAAACAAGTAATTAACATTTTTATTCTGCTCATTTCAAAGGGTGGTAGGGGGGGAAATCCACTTTATTCTTTCATCAGAGCCACTGCCCAGCCTCATAACTCTGTCTACGAGTTGTAAAGAGCCACTTAAGTGGCTCCTCAAACACACTTTGCACTTTATGGGATGTACTGAAGTGGCTTAGTGCCTGCTCTCCCTGGCAGGACAGGGAGGTGCTCCAAACAGCCTCCTCCAGCTCCTAAAGCTCACTGCCCAGGCACACAACCTCCCAGGAGCAAAGGTGCAGCAATCAGATGTCTGCCCTAGACAGGGCAGGAGCTCTCTGAGGTGTGGTGGAAGAGGAGGCTGAGGGGAGACCTCCTTGCTCTGAAAGGGGATGAAGGCAGGTGGGGTTTGGTAAGAGAGAGGATGGGAGGAAATGGCCTCGAGCTGCAGCAGGGGAGGTTTAGGTTGGATGTAGAAGAAACTTCTGCCCTGAAAGGCTTCTCAAGCTGTGTAAGAGTGCCCAGGGGGCTGCTGAACCCCTGGAGCTGCCTGAAAGGCTCAGAGATGTGGTGCTGAGGGCCATGGTGTAGTGGCTGACCTGGCAGTGCCAGCCACTGGACTTGACAATCCTAAAGGTCCTCTCCAACCTTCATGGTTCTGTGCTGAAGTGACTGTGCCCAGGGAGAGTTCCTCTGCTGGTCACACATCTGCAGCAGGCTGCCCACAGCTGCCCCAGCCTGAGGGTGTTGATGTTTGTCTGCTGAGCTGTGCCAGCTGAGAGAGGACAGTCAGCATTTAGCAGTGCCCCACGCAGGGGCAGAGTGAGGCAGAGGTTAGAGGCCTCCTGCTTTGGCTAATTATGCTAAGGAGAGCTGCTGTGCTCTGGGGGAGGCTGTGCTGCTTCTGCCTGGCCTGGCAATATTTCTTCCCACCACCAGGAATTTAATCACATCAAAATGTCAGCAAAGAAAAATGAAACACACACAGGTCCTGTTCCCCCAGATTGATATTTAGCAGCAGCAATGGATGTTGTCTTAAAGAGGCAGTGAGCTGGGCCAGCTTTTTACACTTCCCTGCTCACCTTTGGGCTCCATTTGGATTCCACTCCCCAGGAATATAAATCAAAAGCACTTTTCTTACAGTCAGTACAGCTTAGTCACAGCTGATTCTCCCCTGCATTTGTCCTAGCACAGCCTGGAGAGGCAATGGTGCCAGTTCTGCTGCAGGGGCTACCCGAGGTGGCTGAGCAGGGCTCAGCACAGCTCCGTGGGCACACATGGGATCAGCACCAGCAAAGGCTGCTGGCTCAGCCCTGCCTCTTCCAAATGCCAGGGGCAGAGGAACCTGGAGAGGTGAGCCCAGGTGAACCTCCTGAGGGCCAGCAAGGCCAAGCACAAGGTCCTGGCCCAGGTGCAGGTGTCCTCACCATCAGCACAGCCTGGGGGGGATGTGGTCTAAGGGCTGGGCTGGGCTTGCTCCAACCAAACCCAAATGCATAGAGCTGCTAAGGTCCAGCCTGCACAGAGCTGACACCCAGAGATGGGGGCCAGCAGAAGACAGCCAGAGAAAGCCATCAGCACAGCCAGGAGTGCCAAGCACTGCTCCAAGGCAAGCTCCAGCAGCACCAACTCCCCCTCCCCACGCACCTCCTACCTCTCCTCAGGACCCTAACCCACAGCACCCCTCCTTAATGAGCTGTTTGAGCTAAACACCTCCCTCCCAAACCAGGTAGGATTCAATGCAGCTGCTCCAGAGTTGTAATTAAAGTGAATTTATATTAATCCAGGAGAGCTGAGGGAAAGGACAATGATTTATGAGCAATATTGCTGGCATTTTCAAGAGGCATAAAAATCATTAAAAATTAATATCTTAAAAACTATTAGGGAAGCAGCCATAATTGGATAAGCAATGCAGGGTGTCCATGGGGCACTGAGTGCCTGCAGGGCAAGGGAAAAACAAAGCAGATAACCTTTGAGGAAAAGGAGGAAAGGGGAAGAGAAAAAAAAAAAAAATCATATTTGCAACTTTTTTTTTTTTAATGAAAAGGATGAAATGATTGCTACTAACCCATACAATTACTGCCCTCTTCCAAGTGATTACAGCACACATCACAAGCTCTGATTCTGGGTCTCACTGGGGAAATTTGTTATTTTTGCTAAATGCTCTCCTCACAGCCTGAGAGGTTAATTAAGAGTTTATTGCAGGTTTGGCAAAAAAGGAATTGGGAGGCATCTTAGGGACTAAAGCAGTTTTTGTTCAGCAGGCTCCTGACTTCTACACCACTGCCCTGGATGTGGATTGAGTTGGATCCTCAAAGGCAGAGCTCTGTGGAAAGGTGGATTCATGGCAGTCAAGCTGCAGCAAAGCTCTGCAGGAGCAGAGCCTCCACTCCCTGCTCTGATCCCTTCACATCTCATGGTCCTGCCTGGAGGGGGCTCAAGCCCTTAACCCTGCACCAGAGGAGCCAAGGGGACTGCTACAGGGCACTGGGAGAAGAGGAACCCTTCAGCCTCTCATAGAATCACTAAAGCTGGGAAAGGCCTCCAAGACCACCTCCAGCCCAGCACCACCATGGCCACCAAACCCTGCCCCAGGTGCCATGGCCACAGGCTTGTGGAGCACCTCCAGCCATGGGCACTCCACCACCTCTCTGGGCAGCCTCTGCCAGTCCCTGACCACTCTGGCAGCAAAGAAACTTTTCCTCATCTCCAACCTGACCCTCCCCTGGCACAATTTGAGGCCATTTACTTTCACCCTAACACTTGATGCTAGAGACCAACACTGGAGGTCATCTCTGGTTCTTTTCAGCCAAAGCTTCCTTCCTGCAGAGGCATTTGTGGTTTCTTTTTTGCCTTTAAGCAGACAGGAAAAAAAAATCATAAACTGGGAAGTGAAATAATTTGTCTGAACTCAACCTAAAACATCCCAGCCCCAAACTTTTCATTAGGCACTCAAGGGAAAGCCATAAAGATGGTTATGGGACTGAAGCATCTGTCAGATGAGGAGAGGGGAAGCCTGCAAGGATCATTCTGACTGGAGGGGAGAAGGCTCAGTGGGGTCTCAGTGTTCAAACACCTGATGGGGGCAGTGGACAGAGCAGGACTCCTGTCTGCTACCCAGGGCAGGGCAAGAAGTGGGCACAAGCTGAAACCCAGGGAATGCCACTTAAAGGGCTGCCCTACTGTGAGGGTGCTCAGACTGGCACAGTACCCTCAGAGGCTGCAGAGTCTCCATCACTGGAGACCTTCAAAACCCAAAGAGGGGCTGGTGCTGAGCAACCTGTTCCAGCTGACCTTCACCAGCAGCAGCAGCAGGGCACCACCACCAGCAGCAGCAGGGCACCACCAGCAGCAGCAGCAGCAGCAGCAGGGCACCACCACCAGCAGCAGCAGCAGCAGCAGGGCACCACCAGCAGCAGCAGCAGCAGCAGCANACCTTCAAAACCCAAAGAGGGGCTGGTGCTGAGCAACCTGTTCCAGCTGACCTTCACCAGCAGCAGCAGCAGGGCACCTGAGGCCCCTTTGCAAGGAGCTCAGAGCAGGATGCAGCAGAGTGAACTGTGCCCCTCAGCAGCCAGGCACTGCCCAGCCTCATGCCTGCCTTGGTGGGTCACATCCAGCTGACACCTCTGACTTTGCAGAGCTGTGCCCATGCTCAGAGCAGTCACTGTGTCCTCTGCACATATTTATTGGTCCCCATTCTCCCTAATTAAACTCACCAAGAGCAATAACAACACCTTCAGAGCTCATCCTCTGGTTCCCTCAGCCTGAACAGATGGAGTCCTGCACTATCACCTTGCAGACTTTCCCTTACCTATTAAACCAGAGAAGTTTCACTGCAGCCCCTCAGCAGGTGCTGCTCAGAAAAGCCCAAGGGTGCTAAGACACAAAGAAATCCATAAAGCAGATCTACACTCAAGCCAATTACCTTGATGGGGTCTTAGTGTTGGCTTTAACAGGATTTAGATAAGGCTTTAGCCTGGGTGTGACTGGGCTCACACTGCAGCAGACAGCTAAATTGGCTCTCTCTCCACTGGCAGCCAGAATCCAGTCCTGATGGATGGGCAAAGCTCTTCCTGCCATGGGCATCTCAGCCTGGATTTAAAGGGGAAGAGGCTGGAGCACAGCAGCCAGGTTTGGAGAGCTCTGGGGGAGCCTCTGGCTCTGCATTTGCTTTTTAAAGAGAAATAAATGGGTGCTTGTGGAAGGCAGAGTGGAGGGGGGCCAGAGGGGGCCTCTGGAGATGTTCAGCCCCTGCTAGGGCAGGCTCCCCTAGATCAGCTCTCACAGGATGTGTCCAAGTGGGGTTTGAAAGCTGACTCTTACCCCAGTGGGTAACTGCCTAAAGGTCCTGAGGATGGGGCTGGGCTCTTAGTGGTGCCCAGTGGCAAGGGGCAGTGGGTTCTTCCCTGGAGCAGTTCACACCTGGGCACTGCCCTCCCGGGCCAAGTGAGGCTGCACTAGCAGGGGGCTGGGCTGGATGATCCCCAGGGATCCCTTCCACCCTCCCTGCAGGGAGGCTCACGCTGGCAGCTTTGCACCTCAGTTGCTCTCAAGCTCTCAGCACTTTCTGCTGCACAGAGCCACCAGGACATGCTCCTGCACCTGCCCTCAGCACTCCAGGAGCTGCCTTATGAATTAGGAACTGTTTACAGGTACTGCAGAGTCCCTTGGTAAATGTTCTTGGCTTTCATGTGCAGCATCTTCCTGCCTGTAGTAACTGCTACAGACTCACCTGATCCTCTGCTGTTTCCCATTGAGGTAAAGTTTGCAGGAGAAGCATCCAGCTGAGACAATTAGAGCCAGTTCATAAAGGGCATCCTTGGCACTCAGGAAGGCTGTTGACAAAATTAAGACATTGCTCACAATTACCCTCCCAGTAATTTATGCAGCCAGCAGCCCCTGCCAGCACAGCCCATGCCAGCTCTGCTAATGAAACCCAAATCAAGCTGACAGCAGAGTGATGGTGGGTTTGGAAAACAAGTACCAACAGTTTGCAGGTGGTTTAGGCAGCTATAAAAATCTGATTTATGGAGCCTTTTTAATCCTGGTTTTAATTCACCTTGTGGGAAATGCACCACAATAAAGCATCCTGCCACACTCCAAGTGCCAGGCTGCCTGAGCTCCTGTGGGGATCAGACACAGGGAGCTCTACAGGCTTGAGTGCAGCCTGCAAGGTGCTCAGGCTGCAGCTACACTCCCTCCCCACTCTGAGGCTGGTTCCATCTCTGGCACAGCCATTTACAGGCTGAGAGATTGGAGGGAGCTGCAGTAAGAGCCACGAGCAGGCCTTAGCTCAAGTGCAGCTGTGCCCCAGTGCTGGATCTCTGCAGCAAGCACTGCCCATTGCCAGCAGCCTCCCCACAGCTCCATTCCTGCTCCTGGCACCACTAAGCCACATCCCTCAGCACCACATCTCCACAGCCTTGAGGCCCCTGCAGGGATGGGCACTCCACTGCTGCCCTGGGCAGTGTTTGCAGACCCCTCGGGGCAGGCAGTGTCCTTGTGGCCAACCCGAGGCCATTCTTAGTTGGTCTGTCTCTTGCTAGGTGGGAGCAGAGACCAACTCCCACCCCCAGCCTCCCCTCAGGGAGCTGCAGAGAGCAATGAGCTCTGCCCTCAGCCCTCTCCTCTCCAGGCTGCACACCCCCAGCCCCCTCAGCTGCTCCTCCCCAGACCCTTCCCCAGGCACACTCCAGCCCCTCAGAGTCCTTCTAGCAGCTCAGGGCTCATCATATCCTGATAAAAGGAGGCCAAACACCTCAGCAGTGTCCCTGCTCACTGCAGGGAGGGTTTGGACTTTTAAAGGCCCCTTCTAAGATCCTGTGACATAGAAGTGGACAGCCCAAAGGGGACCTCTGGCATTTTAAACCTGTGATGTGCTGCAGTGCCCAGCAAAGGCTCCTGGCAGGCAGCAGAAGACAATGCAAGGGAAGGGTTCATTCCAAGGGGCACCTATTGCCCTGCAGTTACACAAAGCTGCTTCACAACAGCAAGGCAGCAGCTCCTGCTCCCTCTCTGCTGAGCTGCAGGACTCCCTGCAGCATTTGTATTCCTGGTCTCTGCTACAATCAGTCCAGAGGAGGTCCTGTTGCTGCTGCTCCCCTCTGCAAACATCCCCACAATGGAGAGGGATTTCCAGAATTAGGTTTTGGTCTGTTCTGTAACCACTGATCTCCTCAGGGATTAATGCACTTGAAAAGGGACCAAATGTTACAGCAAGATGAAATTCACTTATAGACAAGAGATGAAAGGAGAGGACTTGTCTGATCATACACATTGGGGAGTGCCTCCTGTTCTCTTCTCAGCAACAGATGTAAAACAAGGGGAAAAAAACAGGGCATGAAGCCTCTCTGGGCCTGTTAGAAGTGGTTGAGAACAGCAATTTGCCTCTCCTGGAGGAAAGGGATGGGAATGCTTTAACTCAACCTCAGCTCTACAAGGCTGTGTGAAATAGAGGCACTGACCCTGCCTGATGCCTGAAACCAGCAGGGCCACAGATCAGTCTGGGTGACAAAAAACATTGCTGCCATCATTTGTGAGCAGATCTGCAGTGACAGGAGGTGGCTGGGTGGAAGCTGAGAATGCTTGAGGTGCACTCAGACAGAAGAGCTCCAGCACCTCTGCATGCAGAGCACCACAGGACACATCCAGAGTAGGGTGGCAGGGAAGGAGACCATCCTCAGCCCCTGGAAACATGCTGGGGGGCTCCAAGAGCTCCAAACGAGCCAGCAGGAGAGGAACAGGGAGGCAGATCCCACTGCTGACTGAGCTCCTGGCCAGCAGGACACAATCTGGGTCCCCAACAGGTACATGAGAGCAGAGGAAATGATCCCTGCTCTGCCTAGCAGCTGTCCTAGACCAGGTATGAACCTTCCCACCTGAAGCACTCAATTTTACTCTCAGGTATTCTAATGCCACCAGAGATACATCAGACAGCCCTGGAGCACTGTCAGAAGTGGCATAAAGTGAGCTTGAGATAAGTGAGGAGGAACCTCAGAACTCTGCTGCTATTTTAAGAGACATTTCCTGTAGACTTGAGCAGCAGAAGGGAAGGAAAAAGGACCTGAAGATAGCACCAAAGTCAAGGGGAAGCCTCACACTGCATCACCACTGCCTGTCCCTCTGTCACAGTGCTCCCAAAACAAGCCCCAGAGCCCCCAATGCCCAGCACAGACCCCAGGGACCTCCTCTCACCCCAACCATGCCCAGCACAGACCCCAGGGACCTCCTCTCACCCCAACCATGCCTTCCAAAGCAGCACTTCCCAGGCTGCTCTCAGGAGAAAGGATCAGCTTGGGTCACCCTGGGGACCCTCAGCACCCCCAAGGACACAGCAGGCAGAACTTTTCTCTAGCTGAGGCAGAACACTTCAGACTCCTGACCATGCCTTACCTGGGTGGCAAACACTGCAGCTGCTCCCACAGCCACAGGGCACAGCCAGCCCTGCCCCTCCTGGGGCACTGATTAAATATCTGTTTAGAGAAGGAGCAGAACCTGCTGACACAAAGCATCTGCAGCACCTGGGCTTTCCCTGGAGGTCTCCTGCAGCTCTGCTAATTGAGCCAAATCCTCTTTAGCTGCTGTAATTTGGTAAGTGCCTTTTGATTGCCTACAGCTGCAGGAGCCTGTGGGGTTTAGGGCTTTGTGCACCTTACTTTGGGCCAATATTGCCCCCACTTTGTACTGTGATGTGTTGCAGGAGACCACCCGGGGGCCACTGCTGCCTCCCCAGGCACTGATGGCACAGAAGATACTGCTGGGGTGGCTCTGTCAGCAGATGCAGCACAGTGCAGCCCAGCTGCCAGCAGAGGCTCTCGGTGGGGCTGCCAGGATCATGTCCTGGCAGAAGTGCAGCAGGAGAGGCAGGGATGCTGCAAGTGCTTATTGCAGAATTTATCAGCAGAAGGAAGCAAGAGTGCTGGGACAAAAGCCATGAAGAAAATCAATTCCCTCACTGTGCTTCAACACTCCCTAAATTTGGGTAGCCAAAAGTTGTTTCTCCTTGGTCAGATGGACCAGTGGAGAGGCCACACACAGAGGGTGCACAGGGCTGTGCCTTTACAGCAGAGCTGTGAGGGCAGGTTGGAGATGAGGAAGAATTTCTTTGCTGCAGGAGTGGTCAGGGACTGGCACAGGCTGCCCAGGGAGGTGGTGCAGTCCCCGTGGCTGGAGGTGTCCCAGAACCCTGTGGCCATGGTGGGGTTGGGTTGCTTTTGGGCTGGAGGCTCTTGGAAGCCTTTTCCAGCCTTAAGAATTCTGTGGTGATAAGAAAAGCAACAACATTCCCAGCAGGAAAGGTTCTCACTGTGCATGGAGAACAAATGACCAATTCTGCCAGGAGGAGGTGGGAGGAGAACTCCTGTGGGCAGTTTGTCACTGTGGGGCACAGCTGAAGGACCTTTTTCACATCACTTCCCCACAACTCACTCTATTGCAGGCACTAATTAGACTCAGCCCTGAGCAGGAGGGGCAGGACCCGACTGGCTCTGGTGCCCTCCAAGCCAAAGGGGCTCACATCCCTCACCAGCTGCAACTGCTGCTGAGCTCCACAGAGCTCACCCAGCAGCAGCACCTTTGTGAGGGACAGCAAAGGGCATCTGTTAGTGTGCTGCAGTCAGGCAGGAGGAAATTACAGGTCACTTGGATTACAGCTAATTAAGCTCCAGATAATTAATGTGACCCCCAGCCCCACAGGTCCCAGCACAGCAGAGAGGCTCCAGGGCTCTGCTGGTGTTGTCTGTGCTCTGCAGCACGACTGCAGGCAGTGTGTGAGCCCTGCCTGCCCACTCAGGAGGTGGAACAGCAAACCTGCCCTTGGCCAGAACCACCTGAAAGCTGAGCTCAAGGAAGAGCCAGCAAAGGGCCCCTGTGGCCAGGAGGGCAATGGTCTCCTGGGTGCACTGAGGAGAGTGTGGGCAGCAGGGCAGGTTCTGAGGGGTGGGTGTCCAGAAGAAGGGGCCAGGCTCTTTGCCATGGTGCCCAGTGAGAGGTCAGCCAGGGCAGGCTGCACAGGAATGTGTCCAGGAGGGTTCTGAAGGTCCTCAGAGAAGGAGACTCCACAGCCTCTCCTGGGCTCTTGTCTGCTCCTGCTGTGCTTTGTCCTACCCTGGGCACCACTGGAAAGAGCCCAGCCCCATCCTCATGGCCTCCACCCTTAGCTCTTGCTGAGCATTGAGCAGATCTCCTCTCATGCTGCCCCACAACACAACCACACTTCCAGATCCTTGTTCTCAGCCATCCTGAGACTCTCTCAGGACCAGCACTCAGCTGACTCTGCCAGAAGCATTCTCACTGCTTCTCTCCAAGGCCATCTGCACTGCTCTGGCTCCTGGGTGGCCTGATCCAATTGCCCTTAATCTACCCAGCCCTTCCCCCTGCACTTGAGGCAGGCTCTCAGCTGCCCCAGCTCAGCTCATATCCCTTAATCCCTGGCACTAAATGTATGAACAGATGAACCATGTCCAGTCCTGGCCAGTTGAGAGTCACAGCCTGTCCTTGGGACTCAGCACACAGCAAAAGCTGTTGCTGGTGCATATGGTTTGTAATGGGATTCACACAATGTCTGAGCCTTCTCAGTGCTCCAGGACTGCCTGAGCCACACGAGCAGGCTCCCTGGCAGCTGCTGGGCAGAAGCTGCTGCCCCTCCCCAGCCTCACTGCATCCAGGACCTGCAGATGTTTAACCTTTCACAAGCCCACAGGGGAAGGGAAGGGCCAAAGCTTTGCCAGCCTCTGCTGCTCCTGCCTGCTGCTGCCATTTAAGGGCAGTTCAGTGAAAGCAGAGCTTGTTTCACCCGGGGAAGGGTGGCTGAGGGCAGGACTTGACAGATGGAACCTGCCTGGGCTGACCTGTGCTGTGCAGGGCAGATGGGCAAAGCCATCCCAGCCCTTCTGAGAGTCTCTGCTGCACCACATCCCCCAGCTCCTCTGCTGCACTTGCAGCTCCTTTCTTTCCATCTCAGTGACCTCATTACGATTTAGAAGTTTATATTTATTTATAGTTGAAGTTAATTTATTTTATTAATGGCTAAGACAGCAGGAAGCATCTCAGCACCTCAGATGGAAAATTAAGAGCTCTGTTGTGATCTGCATCATGAAAAAGCTGCTCCTGTACCTCAGCCTGGAGACTCAGCACCTTGGAGTGGCGGCTCCTAGGAAACTGCTCATTTCCACTTAGTTGTAGTTGCTGAGTGCCCAGTCCCATGGCAGCTCACACTCTGGGCACAGGGGAGCATGGAAGAGCAATCACAGAGTGCTCAGGCTGGAAAAAGAGCTCCAAGGTCATTGAGTGCCACCAGCAACCCAGCACTGGCAGGTCCACTGCTCAACCACATCCCTCAGCACCACAGCTCCTACATCCCTCCAGGGCAGCCTGGGCCAGGCCTTGGCAACACCTTCAGTGAAGGAAGTTTTCCTCATGCCCAACCTGAATGGTCCAACCTGGTGCAGCTTGGGACATTTCCTCCTGTCCTGTCCCTTGTTACTAGCAGCAGAGCCCAACCCCACCTGGCTGCAGCCTCCTCCCAGGGAGCTGCAGAGAGCAATGAGGTCTCCCTCAGCCTCCTCTGCTCCAGGCTGCACACCCCCAGCCCCCTCAGCTGCTCCTTCCCAGCCCTGCTCTCCAGACCCTTCCCCAGCTTTGTTGCCCTTCTCTGGACCTGCTCCCATCCCTCAGTGTCCTTCTGGGAGTGAGGAGCCTAAAACTGACCCCAGGACTTGAGGCCTCAGCAGTGCCCAGTCCAGGGGGACAGTCCCTGCCCTGCTCACACCATTGCTGATCCAGGCCAGGCTGCTGGTGCCCTCCTTGGCCCCCTGGACACACTCTGGCTTATCTTCAGCCACTGTCAACCAGCACCCCCAGGGCAGTTTCCAGCCACTCTGCCCCAGCCTGGAGCATCCATGGGGTTGTTGTGGCCCAAGTGCAGGGACTCTGCCACCCTTTCCAGAATGGCAGCACACAGCTTGGTGGCTTCAACCTCACCCTGCCTCGAGCTGTGGAGGAATCTCAGCTGGGCTCAGCACTGCAGCAGCTCAGTGCTTGGCACTTCAGGCATTGCTCACTGGTGGAAAAGGAGACAACAACCCAAGGAGCTTCTTCTCCTCTGGCACTGCCACTCTGAGCAATCAGCCCTTCCTTGGGCACCTTGAGCACCATCTGCCCAGACTGAGAATCCCTTTCTACAGCTCACTGAGCCTTATGCTCTGTGTCCCTTGCTAAAAGGGCTGCCTGCATGGCCAGAGCTGGGCACTGTGCTTGCCTGGGAGCTCAGGCTGCTGCCAGGCTGTGAGCTTACTGCACACCTCTGCAGTCCTTGCCCAGGTGTTTTTCTCTTCCATGCCCCCCAGAAGAAGCTGTTACCTGCTTGGCTCCATGGGATGAAAAAAGAAAACATTAGGAAAAGCAGCAGTTCCCAATATCACACAGACACCCCCAGGCTGGCACAGCCCCTCAGGAGCCCCAAGTCCAGCCTGGAACCCCGCTCTGCAAGGTTCACCTGAAACCGTCTCCCCAAGCACCACATCCAAACCACCCTGAAACACCTCCAGGCTGGGGGCCTCCAGCCGCTCCCTGGGCAGCTCATGCCAGGCCCTGACCACTCTCTCTGTGAAAAACTTTTTCCTAATGTCCAATCCAAACCTCCCCAGGCTGAGCTTGAGGCCATTCTCCCTTGTTCTGTCTCCAGTGACCTGTGAGCAGAGCCCAGCAGCAGCCTCTCCACCCTGTCCCTGCAGGTGTAGACAGAGAAGACACAAACTCATCTACTCCATCTTGTGTGTGTCCTTGTCTTGGGCTACCTGAAAACAGAACTGGAAATCTGACACTCTAACACAACTCTGCTACACTGGGAATTGTCCTTCCAGGGCAGGTTCTTGACCCCTCCTGCCCATGCCTGCTGGCAGAAGGAGCCCAGCTGCAGCAGGTGCTCCTGGCAGCCGCTGCCTGAAGGGCTGCAGGAGAATTACACCCAGGGTCTCAATATTTCAGAACATCTAATCACTGGCACTGTTTTTGCTCTAAATTCTCTCATTGTCCATGTCATTTCCCAAAGCTTCCTTTGATCTCCTGTTCTTCATGTTCTTAAAGATTTAAAGAGCTTTCTGTGCTGCAGACACAAGGTATCGATTGCTGCGCGGCGCTGAGCGGGGAGCTGGCAGAGCTCAGGCCCTCGAGTTTATTTTATGGCCTGTTAAGAGAGTGTCAAACTTGTTGAGCCAACTTCTACCCTCAGGAAGACCTGAGAATAAAAATACAGCTCCCAGTGTCAGCTACAGTGCTTGAAGCGTGCTCAGTGGGCACCAGGGTGAGTAAGCAAGGAGGCAACGCAAGGTGTGGGACCACATCTCACACTTCAGTGGCTTCTGGGACTCTCCATGCTAACCAAAATGACATCACTTGACAAATGTGGTCAATTTAAATTGCTCTTTGTATTGGACACCACTGGGAATGAACTCTGGTGGAGCAGAGGTTAGGAATTCCTAGGGGAAAAGCTCCCATTATTAACAGTTAGAAACCCAACAAATCCAAGCATCTTGGTTCTGTGGAGTGCTTCAAATCCACAGGATGGGCTGGGATGGAAGAGGCCTTCAAGATCATCGAGTTGCAACTCCCCTGCCATGGGCAGGGACACCTCACACCAGACCAGAGTGCCCAGACCCCATCTAACCTGGCTTTCAACACTGCCATGATTGCAGCCTCCACAGCCTCCTTGGGCAGCCTGCTCCAGACTCTCAGCACACTCACACTGCAGAGCTTCTTCCTCAGCTCCACTCTAACCCTGCTCTGCCTCAGCTCCAAACCATTCCCCCTTGGCCTGGCTCAGACACCCTCAGAAAAGTCCTGCAGGGAGGATCCCTTCAGGCAGCTCTGAGGTCCCCCTGGAGCCTTCTCCTCTGCAGGCTGCACTCCCCCAGCCCCCTCAGCCTGTGCCCACAGCAGAGCTGCTGCAGCCCTGGCAGCATCACTTTAGGTCTGCATTGCTCTCATACAGCCCTGGGAACCTGCAGCTAAGAGGCAGGAGTGTTGAGAGACTTCTGATCACACAATTGGTTATTGATCTCCAGCAGAAGCCATTTGGGAGTGTCCAGATAAAGGAGAGCACTCTGGAGTCAGGATGGAGGGAGTCAGAGCAAACATCTCTTGAGACCTTTGTGATCATCTCTCTTGAGATCTTTGTAATCATCTCTCCTAAGATCTTAAGAGAGATGTGAGGTTAAGATCTTCCTAAGATCTTCAGAGCCTTTCTGTACCACACTGATTCCATCTCTCATTAGAGGAACAAGCAACCAAAGATGCTTCAAATGAAAAAATTAATTCTGCAAACCAGAGGATTACCCCAAAGAGGAGACACAGAGAATTAGGTATTAAAAGGCAAATTTGTTTTAATGCTACATCAAAGTTAGTCAGCACCAAAGCCAGGGGATTATCCTGCTTGCCTAATGCAAGTGAGCCTGCAGCCTTCAGACCCACCCCCGGCAGCCCCACAGGGCCGGGGCCAGGCTGCCTGCTTTGGCTGAAGACCTGGAGCCAGCCGCAGCCGTCTGGAAGTGCTTCGTTTGAACAGTGACTAACTGTAGCCCTTCAGGTCTTCAATGAGCTCATTAGAGCCCTTCAAGGAGACAAATGGCTTCTGGAGCCTGCCTGGGGCTGGGGCTGCTGTGTTCCAGCCACTGCCTTCCCTCCCTGCCGCCGCAGCCAGCGCTCAGCCGCCGATGCTTTCCTGCCCAGAGTCCTGAACGCACTGCCCCGGGAGGACCCTCTGGAGCTGCTGCAGCCAGCAGGGACATCCTGGGCTGCAGCAGGCTGCTCAGAGCCCCCCAAGCCTGACTGCAGGTCTGCAGGGATGGGGCCTCCACTGGGTCTGTGGGCAACCCGTTCAGAGTTCCATCACCCTTCGAGAACTGCCCAGGCAGGGCTGCTGAGGAGGATTGTTCTGGACCCTGCACTTGGGCTCACCGAACCTCCTGAGCCCACTCCTCAGCCTGCCCAGCTCCCTCTGCCTGCCTGCCCCTGGCGTGTCAGCTGCAGGGCTCTGAGCTGCACTCCCTCCACTTGCAGCCTTCTCCACTGCACAGTCACAGGGCACCCAGGCTGGCAGGGTCTCCAGGTGGGCATCAGATCCAGCAAGGCTGATGTCGTGGGTTTAAAGAAAAACCGACAGAATAAAGTTCTCAAACGAATTGGAGAAAAAACACAGAATTGTATTTGGAGAGAACTTGCAGATAGAAGTTACAAGGTAGATACAGAATCCATAAGTGAGCCCCCTTGAATTTTCCCCCATCCCAAAACTAAATCTATCATCCCCAGTGCTCCAATCCTCCCCCCCATGCCTCTGCCATCCAAGAGGCCTAAGCACAGCCTCTGCAGGCCCCAACCAGGCCTATCCTTACATGTTTGTCCTGATAATGTAGCTCCTGCCCGGCAGAAGGCTGGAGGGGGAGGAGAAGAGCGCGAAATGGCCTTGCCGTGAGCTTATGAGGAGATAGCAGAATTGTGGGATTGAATAACAATCTTCAAGTCCCAAGAGGACTTTCTTAACCCCATAATTCCCAACCTGGGACAGCTGACCAGCTCTGGCCACTTCCGTGCCCTCCAAGTGACAGTGGCTGCCTGGCTCTGGCTCCTCTCTTGCCCTGAGCTGCAGCCAGCTGCACTCACAGCCTGAAGACTCAGAGAGCACTCAGCTGGGGTGGGGGCAGGAAGAGTTCCCAGTGGCTGGTGAAGCACTGAGCTAATTTCAGGGGGAACCCATCCCACGGGGGCCATCTGAGCTCGGGTGGAGCTCTCCAGCAATCAGCAGCCAATTCTGCACTGCTTTTTTTAATGTCAGAGTTAACAGCACTAAGGATCCTGTGGTGAATAGCAGCATTTGAGCTATTCAGGGAAACTCTGAAAGGAGAAAATTCTTTCTAAACCCCTAAGATTCTCTCCACCTCTCTCCCTTCCCCCAGTGAAAACTCATTCAAAGAGCAACTCTTGGGGCCCACAAGGCACACTTTGAGGCAGGCTATGGCAAGGAGCTCCATTTCCACTCCAGGCTAATGACAGAGCCTTGCTGGCACTTTAGAAGCTCTTTTACAGCAACTACAGAGGACTTATTTTAGGGATTTACTGAGTCTCTGAAGTGAGATCTTCCTAGGGAAGGGAAAATGAAAGATCCTTTTCTGCATAGCTCCAGCAGGCATCATAAAATGCCTCTCTAGAGGTGCCTAAATGAACACCACCACCCTCCCAGTATCCCAAATATCCACTCTGGCCCAGGGGAAGCCAAGCTGGCACAGGCTGCCCGGGGAGGGGATGGAGTCCCCATCCCTGAAGGTGCGCAAGAAACCTGTGGCTGTGGCACCTGGGGACAGGGGTAAGTGGCCATGGTGGTGTTGGGCTGATGATCTCAGAGGGCTTTTCCAACCCAAACAATTCCATGATTCTGTGATTCATCCAAGGATTGGACTCTGTCACCTTCAAGGTCTTTCCCAACCACCATGACTCTGTGATGCATTAACCAGTGGGGAGCAGCAGAGCTGCTAAGGTTTAACCCAGAGAGTCTTCCTGAGCTCATTTGCCTGCTCAGCTGCAAAGGGTGGGATGGTTTCGTGCTGCACTCTCATGGCACTGAGCTGTTCACTCAGGTATGCAGCTGAGCCACTCAGAGCAGCACAGCTGAGCTGCTTCCGAGCAGGCCACAACGCTGGAGGTGACAGCTGGCAAAGACCCCCCCCAGAGTCACAGCTCACAGCTGCCAGAGCTTGGAAGGGACCCAAAGAGCTCACCCAGCCCAAGCCCTGCCAGAGCAGGAGCAGACAATGCAGCTCAGGGCACACAGAACACATCCAGACAGGCCTGGAAAGGCTCCACACAAGGAGACTCCACAACCTCTCTGGGCAGCCTGTGCCAGGGCTCTGGGACCCTTCCAGGAAAGAAGTTGCCCCTTGTGTTGAGCTGCAACCTCCTGTGCTGCAGCTTCCATCCATTGCTGCTTGGCCTATCCCAGGCAGCAGTGAGCAGAGCCTGTCCCCCCTCCTGACCCCCAGCCCTCAGAGATTGATAAACATTGATTCAATCCCCTCTCAGTCTTCTCCTCTCCAGACTCTCAGCCCCAGGTCCCTCAGCCTCTCCTCCCCAGGCAGTACTCAGTCCCCTCCTCATCCTCACAGCCCTCCCTTGGCCTCTCTCCAGCAGGTCCCTGTCCCTCTGCAACTGTGGAGCCCCAGACTGAAGGCAGTGCTCAAGATGAGGTCTCAGCAGGGCAGAGGGGGAGGAGAAGCTCCCTGGACCTGCTGAACACACTCTGCTGAATGCCCCCCAGGACCCCATCAGCCCCTTGCCCACCAGGGCACTTTGCTGTCTTTGCTTTGCTTCGTCCCTGTTGGATGTTCTCTGTAACTCTCAGAGCACTTTGCTGTGTTCTCTGTTGGAACAGAAGCCAACTCACCCTGCCAGAACAGTGAGGAATTCAAATGCTCAAGTCCTGGTTCTCAAGGCCAGAAGATGCAGTTCCAGCTCCTTTTGCCATCTGTGATCTTTGATCACATTCTGTGCTTCTGTGCTCCACAACCTCCCTGGAGGTGTTCAGGACCAGGCTGGATGAGGCCTTGAGAGACCTGCTCGAGTGGGAGGTGTCCAAGCCTATGCCAGGGGGTTGGCACTGGCTGAGCTTTGAGGTCTCTTCCAACCTTCCCATTCTATGATTCAATGATTCTGTGATCCCTGAGGGCCCTTCCACCCTGAGCCATCCCAGGATCCTGCATTCCTCCCTGTGCTCTGGCTCTGCCCATTGTACTTCCCTGCCTTTTTGCTAACAACATAGCTACATGAAACATGAGCCATGCAAATATAGAAGCAAAAAGGGGGAAAAAAGGCTGAACAAGACATTTTTGATCTGCTTGAAGGCAGAAAGAGTGAAGATATTTTTGGTCCCCACGCATCATCCTGTTCCAACACATTACTTTATTCAATTTGATGGAAATGGAATGGCCAGAACATAATTAATGGTTGAAACTCTTTCTGTTTAACAAATTGAAATACTTTGAATACTAACTAGCCATATGTAAAGCTCATCAATATTAATGAAACGTTCTGAAAGGTATCATTTATTCTTCAGGGACAGCAGAGATATTAATTGGAAATAAGTCTGCCAGGGTAGGGGGTCTCAGAGGCACCGAATCACAGAACAGGAGGGATTGGAAGAGACCTCCAGAGATCATCCAGCCCAAGGCCCCTGCCAGAGCAGGGTCACCCAGGGCAGGGCACACAGGAAGGCATCCAGGTGGGCTTGGAAAGTCTCCACAGCCTCTCTGGGCAGCCTGCCCCAGGACTCACCAGAGAAGTTTCTCCTGCAGTCCAAACAGAACCTTCTGGGCTGCAGTTTGTGGCCACTGCTCCTTGATCTGTGAGGGCTTCCACTGCTCTGGTCCCAGGGGTTGGGTACCCAGCACCCAGCATGTTACAAGGGGAAGAGAACAGCAGCAGCCCACAGCCCTACCACCCAGCAGCCTGCAGGCTGCTCTCCTCATTAAGAGTCTGCAATTCATTTGCATGTCCTCAGGTGCAGTCCTTGAGCAGTGCTGCAGCACAGCCTGGGGGGGGCAGGGAACTGCCACAATTATTTACTCAGCTCCTCCCAGAGGGAAATCAAAGTCACAGACAGAGGCACAGACACTCCCAGGCTGGCACAGCCCCTCGGGACCACCAAGTCCAACCCAGAAACCTGCTCTGCAAGGTTCATCTTAAGCCATCTCCCCAAGCACCACATCCAAACCATCTTACACACAGCCAGGGCTGGGGACTCCAGCCCCTCCCTGGGCAGCTCATGCCAGGCCCTGACCA
>VWYK01094983.1:24670-35205 GCA_013399775.1 Semnornis frantzii
ATCCTGCAAGGCCACTCCAAGCTCTCCTGGAAGCCTTCTCCTCTCCAGGCTGCAGAGCCCCAACTCTCTCAGCCTGTCCTCACAGCAGAGCTGCTGCAGCCCTCTCAGCATCTTGCTGGCCTCCTCTGCACTGGCTCCAACACTTCCATGTCCTTCCTGTGCTGGGGGCTCCAGAGCTGCACCCAGGACTGCAGCTGGGGTCTGAGGAGAGCAGACAAAAGGCTGCCCTCAGAGTGCACCATGGCAAGGTGGGACTGGCACAGGACAGACTTGGGTTCTCCTCGAGGCTTTGAAGAAGCAAAGCAGTGGAATGTCTGAACACAAAAGGGTGATGTGAGCAGTCTGGGGGGGTTTTGCAGAAGCCAGGAGCTCCCTCCAAGGCTCTGCTCAGGTCTCTCTGCAGCTCCCCAAGCCAGGCACACACAGTCTGGGTGCCAGAGCACAGCAGCTTTGGGGTTGTGTTTGGAGAA
Source organism: Semnornis frantzii (assembly GCA_013399775.1). Classification (NCBI taxonomy): domain Eukaryota; kingdom Metazoa; phylum Chordata; class Aves; order Piciformes; family Ramphastidae; genus Semnornis; species Semnornis frantzii. The sequence goes on from VWYK01094983.1 coordinate 25,141, forward strand.
CTAAGCCTAACCCTGCTAAGAGTGAGAGGCTGTGATTTGGGATTGCTGAACACAGTCAGCTCCACGTGTGCCAACCAGGCAGTCAGATCCACATCTTCAATGCAGGTTTTTTCCCCTCCTCAGACTATCAGAGAGCAGCTTAACCTTGCCAGTGCTGCTTAGCTCGGGCACAGAAAAATAAAAAGTAGTTTTTCAGAAAGTGGTAATTAATTTTCTACAGAGGCTGAAATCACTCTGCCTAAAGCAAAATCGTTCTGACATTATTAAATGTCACAGTGCAGTTAAAGCACAATTATAAACTAATTCACAGAATAAATCTCATTAGTTTCCTGAGGCCTTATGAATAAACTGAAAGGAAAACGGCTCCGTGTTTGACTTTCATCTCGGCTTGCCCCAACAGATACACAATCAAAAAGCATAACATTGTCATAATTACAGATGATTAAACCCAGATATCTTGGAGAAGCAGGTAGGTAGAAGTGCCTGCTGCCTGTGTGCGTGCTGGGCAGTGAGAGAGAGCTGCTCCCCTGCCCCCCGAGCTCCCACCCTGCGCTGGAGCACTGCGGCTCCAGGCTGCCTCCCTCAGCTGCCTGCCAGCTCTGCCCCTGGAGCTGTGAGGCTGCTGGCACCCAGGGAAGCAAACCTCAGGTCTCAGCAGCATTTCAGCAAGCAAAGGCATCTGAAGCAAGAACTGATTGTCAGTGAAGAGAATCAGAGGATCATTAAGGTTGGAAAAGGGCTCTGAGATCCTCCAGCCCAGCACCACCATGGCCACCAAACCATGGCCCCAGGTGCCATGGCCACAGGGTTCTGGACCACCCCCAGGGTGGGGACTCCACCACACCCCTGGGCAGCCTGTGCCAGTGTCTGAGCAAATGGTACAGAGCAAACAATGCCAAATGTCTCTGTGAGGTATCTGATAGGCTAAAGAGGAAGAGCAGAGAGCTCAGTACCTGGCACTCGTGGGTTTAGCATTCACAAAGCCAGGTGTGGTAAAAGCAACCAAAACTGGGGCAGCTTTTGCTATTTTAGCTGCTACACTTCCTAAAATGCCTTCAGATTTATCTCACACTCCCCACATGGACACAACAAAGCCAGCAGGGACTGGGCCAAGCTTTAGCAAATCCTTTAGCTCACAGCACCCTAGAAGGCATTGGGCTGGAGGGGACCTTTGAAGGTCACCCAGCCCAGCCCCCCCATTTCCTTGCCTCTGCTCTCTGCACAGCTCTGCACTGAGACCCTGAGGAGAGTATTTTCCGTGGGGACAGGAGCTGGGCTGAGTCCAGACTGGTATCTGCTTAGGAGATCAATTCTGCTGGGAAATGAGGGTGACCAAAAGCAGCCGTGGCAGGCAAAGGCGGCGCCGAGTCACTGACCTGGGGTCTATTCCCCTGAGGTGCTGCTGACAGACCCCTGGGCAGCCCTCTGCTGAGCTCCCCAGCGTGAGGAGAGCCTGCAGGAATTGCAGAGACAACCTCCCTGCTGGGCTCAGCTTCACAGGGCTCATGTCCTGCTCCTGGGCAGGCACAGGCACCCTGCCTGCTCACTGTGTTTGGCCAGGGATGAACTGCCTGGGACTGGGAATTTGGCTTTGATTCAATTACTGCTCAAGGCTAAGCAGCTTATCCTCAGCTTAGCTGAAGCAGAGATCCAGCTGGCCCACAAAGCCCAGGTGACAACTGAAGTTTAGAGCAGAGAGCATGGATCCAAAGTGCTCTTCAGTCCACTGACAAAGGCCATTGGGAGACACTGATAAGGACCATTCTGGGGCCTGGAGCACTGCAGCAAGGTTCAGGAGATGGGATCTGGACTCCTGCTTGTGCTACAGACTGGATAGAAATGAATCACAGAAGGTAAGGGGCTGGAAGGGACCTCCAAAGCTCCTCCAGTCCAACCCCTGCCAGAGCAGATCACACAGAACACATCCAGGCAGGGTTTGAATCTCTCCAGAGAGGGAGACTCCACAGGCCCCCTGGGCAGCCTGTGCCAGGGCTCTGCCACCCTCACAGGGAAAAAAATCCTCCTCAAACTCTGTTCTACAATTCCACTGCCATACAACAGTGACAGTCCTCAGCCATAGGATCCCAGACCAGTTCAGCTGCAAAGCCCTTTCAGAGCACTGAGTCCAACCACTCTCTAACTCTGCCAAGTTGAACCATGTCCCTCAGCAGCACATCTCTGTGGCTTGCCTTGAGTTGCAAAGTTAGGAGAAAGAAATTTGGTTAAGCTGCAGGCAAGCTTTAGAAAAGTTTGATTTTAATTCTTTCCCCTCCCTGGATTTCAAGGCTGCTGGGAACCATTTAATTGACTTTCTGGTGCAGGGAGGGAAGAGGGGGGCAGGAGATAACCCTCAGCCGACAGAAGGAGGCCGATGGCAAGTGCAAGGGTGATTAATTTACCTTCAAAGCCAACACAGATTCCTGCTCCAGGACCTGCATAATTAACACTGCAAGGGGAGCTGCACCAAGCAGCACTATTGATGAACCTGTCCTGCAGGTAGCAATTGAGATTCGGAGCCCACTGGATGCAGATGAGCTCAGCTCCACGGAGGGAGCTCACCTGAGCAGCCAGCCCCAAAGCTGCGGCAGGCAGCAAGCTCTGGAAGCAGGTTGGGGTGGCTGCACCTCAGCAATTAGGCAAGAGTCTCTTGCAAGGATGATTGCAGCCCTCAGCTGCACTGCAGGCAGCTCTCCCATAACTCTGTACTCAGCACAGTCATTGGGCTTCTGCTTCTCCTCTTCCCCAACTTTGTTATCGGTCAAACGAACCAAGGGCAGAGATGCACCAAACAGATGATGCCTGGAGCAGATAACTCACAAGTCAGTGGTGCTTAGAGACTGATAATTAAGGTCTGATCTCTTGCATATATCAGACACTTGGAGCAGCAACAGTGCACAGTGGTGGTGGTGGAACTGACTTCCCAAACCATACCCAGGAGCCCTCACCAAGTGAGTCATTACTGCCAGGTATGTTCATGGGCAGAGCTCCAGAGCTCCATGGAAGCACTCAGTTACCAAAACCCAAACCAACACAACCTCTCTTGGGCACATTTTAACCCAAGGCTTTATAAACAGGGTCGAAAAGCCATGCAAGGAGTTCTCAGAGCAGCTTTTACTGGACACCCTTAGGTTTCAGAACAGCTCTGACAGGTGCAGAGCACTCATGGGGTGGTTGTGGCCCAAGCGAAGGGACCAGCACTTGTCCTTGTTGAACCTCATCCCACTGGCCCCAGCCCAGCAAGCCAGCCTGGCCAGGTGCTTCTGTAGAGCCTTCCTACCCCCCAGTAGACCAACATGCCACCAGCTCAGTGTCATCTGCAAACTTCCTGAGCCTGACTCAATCCCCTTGCCCAGTTCATCAATTTGGAGGGGTCCTTGGACTTGCTGTTGAGAGCTCTGTAGAAATCCAGATGACCATTTTAAAAACTCAAAATGGAAGGAATTTCTACAGAGTTTCTTCTTCCTAGTCCACATCCCCGTGGAAAATTCAGTTCTGCAAGAGGCACATTCAACAGCCACTTGAGCTTCTGCTGTGCAGCAGTGCTGGGGGCAGTCTGAGCACGCAGCCCCCCTCTGCCAGTTCCTCTTTCCAAGCATGCTCTGGTTAAACAGATCAGGCTGGCCTGCAGGCTTCCCTGGCAGTTTGAAATGCAGGTCTGCTCCCTCCTGGCTGCATGCAAATGCTTCTCTTCAACTGTCTGCCAGCAAGCAGCTGGGTGTGGGTTCTCCCAGGCAGGCAATGGTCCCTGGCAGCTTTTACCTGTTGTAGGCAGAAATCAGTTCCCAGGTCGTTCACGAAGCGAGGTGCATGATGCCTGCTGGGTTCTTCTCCTGCAGAGCAGCCCCTGAGGTGCTGAGCATGTCCTTGACTCCCCTGAGTTCCTGACACAGAGTCAATGACATTTGTATTTCCCTCCAGCATCTTTAGCTGAGACAACTGTCCAGGAGGCTGGGAGCACCTTGGCTCAAGAGGCTAAGGAGAGCTGGCACTGCAGTTTCAGCTGAATCTGCCTCTGTGGAAAATCAAGAAGCTGTTGGCTCTGGTACAGTCACTTCAGCATTTCACACACGGGGGAAAAAAAAGAGAGAAAAAACCAGATAAAGACAAAAGCCCAAGCAGAGCCTGCCCAGAGCCTTCCAAACATTGTTATCTCCAACAACCTTTGTGGGAGCCAAGGAGCTGCAGCACACACCAGACAGATGTGCATTTCAGACTGCATGCTTTCAAGCTGCTGCTTTCCATCTGATTTAACATTCACTGGCACCCACCAGCAGCTGAAAATGGAGGCTTTTCCAGAAACTCAACTTTGCTGCTCACTGTGGAATTGTTCATGTGCAACAAACCAGGGGAAGCATGTGGGGGCAGCTCCCTGAGTAATCCCCCTCCTTCTACAGCCCTCCAAAGCTCCTGGAAACATTTTGAAATGAGAGGTTGGCAAAGGGACACAAAGAGCCTGTCAGGCGTGCTGGGGAGGAAGGACATGCTCCAGGAAAGGGCTCAGCTGAACTTTGTTCAGCCCCGAGCTGAGCTCAGAGCAAGGAAGAAATCCACAGACCCACAGAAGGGGCTGGGTTGGAAGGGACCATAAAGATCATCCAGTTCCAACACCCTCCCACCAGCCCAGGCTGCTCAAGGCCTCATCCAGCCTGCCCCTGAACAGGGAGAGGGCATCCACAGCATCCCTGGACAACCTGTGCCAGGGTCTCCCCATCCTCACTGTCAAGAATTTCTTCCCAATTTCCAGTCTAAATCTCCTCAGACAACTTCCACACCCTCAGATGCCTCTGATTCCAGGAGCACTACGACATGGGCCCCAAGTCTGGGTTAGAACTTAAAGGTTATCCCCAAAAAAACCCTGCCATATGCAAGTCAGAGATGCACCATGAACCCATATGATGGTATCAGTTTTATTCAGGGTGACATTTTGCACTACACTCCAGTAATTGGATTAGGTTTTGGGATACAGCTGTCTCCTGCAATTGAGAATTCTCCCTAAGCTGTCATTTACAGAAGGCACTCCTCCAGATTTCCCATGTGGGCCTTCACGCTTGTAATTTGAATAAATAATGCTCCTAAACTCACTTTCAGCCACAAAGTGATCTGAAAATTATCACTCTGATCATGCAAACCTCTCTTGACTCTAACGAGCTGTCAAGATTTTGAAGCTGGCAGCGCAAGAAAGGTCATTAGTGGGGGCAAGGAAATGAAAAGCTGAGGAACAGATTTTCATGCTGGTAGGAAGAGAGGGAGAAAAAAAAAATCAGGCATTCCCTCTCCCGTTTTTTCTCCATGCTATAAAATGCTGCTTTGATTCCTTCCAGAAGGCTTTGTCAAAATGCAAAAGCTTTGATAGGATGCAGAGGGAAGGATCTGGAGGTACAAGGCGCAGCTGCTCGGGCCCAGGAGTTGGGGCTTGGCAGCAAGAGAGCTCCAACCCTGCTTCACAGGTAGAGAAAGCAGCCTGGGTGGGAGATGCTTTGTAAACAAAGTGAAAAGGTCAGCAGAGCCCAGCAGTGACTGTGGCACTGAGTGCTGCACCTTCCAGCAGGCAGCTCCACAAGACAGCAGCTGCTGGCTCCTGCCCTCGCCGTGTCCTGCAGCTGAAGGCTCTCTGCCTGCCACGGTGCAGCAGCCACATCCTTGCATCACTCTGTGCAGCCAAACACTGGGTATAAAGAACTCAAGACACAACCTTCAGAGACATATTACAGAGAAATAAATTGCCTTTGACATTCCCCATTCCTCTTGTGCTTCCAAAGGCAGGCTGGATGTTGGAGCATGATGAATCTTCCCAGAGATGCTCAGGCTAATTTAATAGGAATAATTTGTTTATTCTAATACCTACAACTCCAAGCCATCAGCTGCAGAGTGGCCATGAGGCAATGCTCCCTTGGGTGCCACCGTGGCTGAGCCACAGGCTCTGCTTCATGCTGTGCTGCTTTGGGCTGGGGCAGGGGTCACAGAGTCACAGAAAGGTCATCCTGTCCAACTCCCCTGCAGGCAGCAGGGACATCTCCTGCTGCATCAGCTAAGGCCCCATCAAGCCTGATCTTGACTGTCTTTAGGGATGGGGCCTCAACCACCTCCCTGGGCAACCCATTCCAGGGTCTCACCACCCTCATGGTACAGAACTTGCTCATGTCCCACCTAAACCTACTCTGCTGCAGTCTCAATGCACTGTCCCTCATCCTGCCACTACAAACCCTTGTCAAAACTCCCTCCCCAGCTCTCCTGTAGCCCCTTCAGGTACTGGAAAGCTGCTCTAGGGTCTCCTTTGAGCCTTCTCTCCAGGCTGAACACCCTCAGCCCTGCCAGCCCTCTCCAGAGGCACACTGAGAACCACATGCTTCACTTTGCTGCTAAGTGATGCTGCTTTCTGAACAAGACTCTGTACAGCTCATCTCTTCTTGTCTGGTGCTGGAGGATAATAAACTGGAATGGATAGTTAGAAAATAATTAGCAAGAGTGCTGCTGCAGTTAATTGACAAGACTTATTTTCCTCTGCACAATGCCAGGTGCTCTCTGAAGTGCTCATCTTCCACAGCTCTTCCATCAGATGCTGTGCAGAGCTGAGCAGATGATCTGCAGCGGCTCAGCAGCAAAGGATATGTAGACATGGGATGGAATAAAACCACAGATTACTTAGGCTGGCCCAAAACCAGGGGCACATAAGGGGCTCTTAACTGCCTCTGAAAGATTCAGCATCATCAGGCTGATTTTGATGTTGTCAATGCACATTTCAAATCAATTCACTGCAAAGAAAACCATAAACGAGTGAGCATCAGCACAACAGAGCCTGGAGAGTGACAATTCAGCCAAGCTCGCTGCCAGGTGAGGTCTGGAGCTGTGAGCATGGAGCCCTCGCTGTCAAATGCTTATGAGTGATTAATTTTCACACTTGAGGAGCTTACAGAAGGTTTTTTTTCATAGCATTCTTCACTGCCTCAAACCTTGTGAAATTATTTATAGCCATGGGAAGGGTTCTCCATCACTTTGGCTCTGCTTTGGTGTCAGGGCGCAATGGTTCTTCGCCGAGCTGCCTCGCGCAGCTTAGGGCCTCTCAAACTTTTCTCTCCATCAATTATTCAAACAGTGTTTTCCTTTTTTTTTTTTTTCCCCCTCATTGATTGCTCATTAACATCAACTTACTGCTTTTACATCACCTTCTGAGGCAGAATGGCAGCTAACACATCCCTGGCAGGGCTGAAATTGCACCATTAAGTGTGGTTTAAGTTATGCCGGCGCTGCAGAAAGCGAAGGAGCTGCATTGGGTAACAAATCCTCTCTCTCTAACACAAATATTGTTATGGCTGGTATGATAAAGCAGCTCAGCACAGCCAATCTACCAGCCCTGGACTTCCAAGCACTTGACTCTAATTGCCTTGTACACAGCAAGTTTTCAGAACACTCAACTGATCTCTCCCAAAGAGATGTTTAAAGCTACCAAGTGAAAGGTTCAGAGTCCAATCCCTGTGTTTTAGCCAACCCCTGGGCACTGCCCAGGCAGCACAGAGGGGTCTGGGGGCTTGGCACAAAGGGCCCTCGGTGCCATCTCTGCCCTTCTATCCCAAGACACTTTCCCCCTGCCACAGACACCTTCTGTCCAGCTAAGCAAGCAGCCAGCAGCCTCTCAGAGCCTTCTGCAGCTCTGTCAGCCCCAGGCAGAGCAGAGAAGCTCCTGCAGCACCAGGCAGCAGCAGCAGCAGCTTCATCCTCCTGCCAGCTTTAGCAGCTATTTGATGCACTCAAAACAGAAATCACTTCTGCAGGGAGCTCCAGAAACCTCAGCAGGTACCAGCAGCTCCCCTTACCAAGTGCAAATGGAGGAGGCTGCTTAGCTGCAATTAGCAGCAACCATATTAGGGTTGGGGTTGGGTTTTTCCCCCTTGCTTGGTGTTTATTTTTAAGCTGCCAGAATTAATTTCTGCCTAATAGATGAACGCTGCCTTTGAGTGAAGTTTGGAGAGAGGAAATCCCAATGTAGATCACCCAGATGAGTCACCATGCTGGTGAGGAAATTACATCTCCTCAGCATTCCTCCCAGTTCCAGGAGAATCCTGTCCTCCATCAATGCCTCATTAGCTTCACTAGAGCCAATTGTGTTTATTTGTTCTACCCAGGGACAAGTTGGGGAGAATGGGGGGGACAAGAGAGCCCAGACCAAAGCCTCAGTTTTCAGCAAGGGCTGATTGGAGCAGAATGCTGCTTGATTAGATTTGCAGCCAGCTCCAGAAGAAAACAAATCCCCACATAACAAGAAAGGGAAGAATGTGCTCAGCTTTGCTTCTGCTCTGAATACTGAAATTTGCAGTTTAAATTCAATTAAATTCAGCCCAGGTGGGAGTGCATCTCCTGTGCATGTGCTGCTGGCAGCCAGTTCTGGGGCTGCCACCAACCCAAATGCCTCTGCAAGGCAAATTCTATGGCCAGGTCTTCTCTGGCACTGCCTCAGACACCTGCTGGGTGGGGGTTTGGTGTATACTAAGAAACTGAGGAGCTAAATGAAGCTTCCTGCCTCAAATGGCTTCTTTCTTCCTCCCCAAACCAGTGCCCAGAGCTCTTCCCTCCCCAAACCAGTGCCCAGAGCTCTTCCCTCCCCAAACCAGTGCCCAGAGCTCTTCCTCCCCAAACCAGTGCCCAGAACTCTTCCCTCCCCAAACCAGTGCCCAGAACTCTTCCCTCCCCAAACCAATGCCCAGAGCTCTTCCCCCCAAACCAATGCCCAGAGCTCTTCCTCCCCATGATTATCTCCTCCTAAGTTTCTAATTACTTCTGATGATTGTTGCCTTTATTATTTTGCCCTTTACACACAGACACACTTTTCTTCACAGGCTTTTATCATACCCCAGAGGGTCCAATTTTGTTCCCCCCCTCCCTTTGTGCAGTTGGCTGCAGAATTTGGCTTCAGCCAGTGAAGAGAGTTTCTAGAGCAGGAAGGCAGCACAGACACCACAGCTCAGCTCTCCTCAGCTGCACCTTCAGGGAGGTGCAGCAGATTGGTGCAAGCACTCTGCTCAGGAGGCTTTGTCTCCCTCAGCAACTTTTATTCCTCAGGATCACAGAGTGGCAGGGACTGGAATGGACCTCTGGAGACTGAGAGCCCAGAGACAGAACCACAGAATGCTTTGGGTTGGAAGAGACCTGTTAAAGAGCCTCTAGAGCAACCTCTCTCACCTCTAATCAAAACCACATCTAGAACCTCCCATGACAGCAACACCTGAGCCTGCCCTGGCTGGAGTTTGGTGCAGATTCCTGCTCTCTTGCACTGATTTTAGAGCTGGCTACTTAGTGGGAATTATTTCCCCCTCAAGAGCAGCGTGGTCATGACTCCCTCAGTCTCTGATTTGCATTTAGACTGCAAGTGAAGGAATAAAAAAAAAAAAACCACCAAAAAATTTTCTGTGGCACAGTCAGCTCCCAGCTCTTCCCCATTTGAATATTTCTCCCCTAATTAATGTCACTTAATGTAAAATATGACTCTGCACTCTGCAGAGCAGCTGTAAATTGCTGCCTTGTAAACTCTGTTGACTTTCCAAGGAGTTGTTTGTACAGTGAGCACCTCAGCATCTAAACTGGGGAGGGGGGGGAGAGAAATCCATCAGCTGTAATAATACCCAACAGGAGCTTTACCACAGCTTAGATCCATTTTTATGTCTGGCACAAATAGCTGCAGCCATTACTTTGGAGTTTTATTTTCTGAAGGGAATTAGGAATGCGCTGCTACCTTCTGCCTTGCAATGAGCACAATTTAAAGCAGGTTGGAGCCTTCTTTCCTTCTTGCTTTCCTTTCTTCCTTTCCTTCTTTCCTTCCTGCTTTCCTATCTTTCTTTCCTTCTTGCTTTCCTTTCTTCCTTTCTTTCTTTCCTTCTTGTTTTTCTTTCTTCCTTCCTTCCTTTCTTTCCTTCTTGCTTTTCTTTCTTTCTTTCTTTCTTTCTTTCTTTCTTTCTTTCTTTCTTTCTTTCTTTCTTTCTTTCTTTCTTTCTTTCTTTCTTTCTTTCTTTCTTTCTTTCTATCTTTCTTTCTTTCTCCCTCTCTCCCTCCCTTCCTTCCTTCCTTCCTTCCTTT
>VWYK01094986.1:0-30313 GCA_013399775.1 Semnornis frantzii
CGGGGAATTCCCAAATCATCACACTATACAGTTCCTAATTTGTGTCTAAGCTTAAAACATAGAATTGCACAGGTCCATATCAATTATGTGTCTTCTCACATTTCACAGTCTCCTGAGCAATGCCCCTTGAAGTTTAACTCCAAATTGCATTGGGGCTGCATCATGAGTGGCATCCTATCCTGGTCTTTTTGCACTGACTGATTCATTGCTACATCCACCTAGTTATACTTCAACATGTATATTACTGTATTACCATGTTACTCTGTGTTCTGGTGGGACTTCACAATAACAACTTATTTGATGCAAGTAATTATTTCCTCCAGTCAGAAGGGCATTTGTGTGTTCTCAATAGGACCTGTAAGAGGGAGGAAGCTCCCTGCTGAGTTAATGCTTTCTATTAGCCTCCTAACTTCCAACGTTTTTCACTATGAAATCATGACCTTCAAATTAAGCATAAGGGAAAATCTACTGTATTGGTTTTGACTGAGATAGAGTTAATTTTCTTCATAGTAGCTACTATGGCTCTCTGATTTGGATTTGTGCTGAAAACAGTGTTGATAACAGAAGGAGATTTTAGCTGCTGCTGAGCAGTGCTTACACTGCACAGAGCTAGGCACAGAGTTAGTGCCTTTTCTGCTCCTTAACCCACCACACCCAATTAGAGAATAAAATGGGGATGAGCAAGAATTTGGGAAGGGGCATGCTGGGATAGCTGACCCCAAATGACTGAAGGGATGCTCCGTATCATAAGACAGCATGTTCAGCATACAAAGCAGGGAGGAGAGAAAGGAAGTGGGGAGGACATATTCAAAGTTATGGCATTTGTCTGCCCAACTCACTGCTTTTGGTGATGGAGACCTGCTTGGCTGGAGATAGTTTAGCGTGTGCCTGCAGGTGGAAGGTCATGAATGAATTCCTTGGTTTGCTTTCTATTGCATGGGCAGTTTTTGCTTGATCTATTTACATGTCTTTATCTCAGCATGTGAATTTTCTTACTTTTACCTTTCTAATTCTCTCTCCCTTCCCATCAGAGTAGGAAGCAAATGAGTGGCTGTCTGGGGCTTAGTTGCCAGCTGGGGTTAAACCACAAAAATAACATTTCTCTCAATTCATATAGCTCTGAAGTGTGAGTGGAAACATTGTTTTCACACTTTAAAAAAATCCACCTTTGAAATAGGACCAAAAATTAAATCTCACAAAGCCAATGGAATTTGTTTAAGAAGTTAAGAGCATTTCAAAGGGAACCACAGTTAGCAGGGAAACATGTTCACGTTTCAAGCTAGCACAAGCTACCAGCAAACATAGAATCATAGAATGGTACGGTTGGAAGGGACCCTAAGGATCATCTAGTTCCACCCCCCTGCCATAGGCAGGGACACCTCCCACTAGGACAGGGCACTCAAGGCCTCCTCCGACCTGGCCTTGAACACCTCCAGGGAGGGAGTAGCCACAGCCTCCCTGGGCAACCTGTGCCTTGGCGTCCCTCACAACCCTCACTGCAAAGAACTTCCTCCTAACATCCAGTTTCAATCTCCCCTCTGTCAGTTTAAACCCATTGCCCCTCATCCTTACATTACATGAAAAATACTTTGGAAAGACTTAGAGTGGAAGAAAAAAGATCATGAATCTACATTTCCAAAATACATTTGGGTTTCAATGTGTGACTCCATGTCAACTAAGAGGCACATAAGGCACACGGAGAGGTATGAACTTACTGTCAACGAACCAGTCAGAAACCTCCGCAGATGCCAGACACCAAGGAATGTCTCTTTGTCACCTTATATGTATTTCTGAAAGATAGAACTGAGTGGAACCAACTGACTGGAATGGGGAAAAGAATGGCAGTTCTTACTCCAAGGACATACATTTGTAGGTATGTAAAATTAGATGACAGGATAACCAAACCTTGCGTCCTTATTCACACCTGAGCCAGTCCATACCATACTGTGTGGTACCTCTGAGCTGATTTTCATGATACAACAGTGAACAAAGCAAGGGAGTAGCAGACTTCCCAAGGGGCAGACAGGTTTTCAGCAACCTGGAAGTAGGTCTATAACACTAATAAATCACATAGTCGCCACTCCATGTGCAAAATCTGCTGAGCAATTAATATTGCATCAGTCATGCATGTATTTAACTCAGACACAATTCACTGTTATAATTTCAATTAATATAGGCTGTTGAATCATGCTTTACAAACTTCATACCAGATACAGGTGGGGAAGGTGAGGCTCTGTTTCTAGCATGTCATTCTGCTTTTGACAGGCATAAATACACTTCTGAGTAGATAATCAGTCATCAAATCTCACAGCACTTAATCACTCAGCATGAATGGTTAAAACACTTTAATCTTGTGTTAGTCTAATTGTTACTTAGTGTGTCCTGGGGTTTTTTTAGCATTTTGGGGTTTGTTTTCATCCTTATTTTCTCCTCTGGTTTCAGTTGTGTCCTCCCCATTTATTTACCCTTTGTCAGAAGCCCACCCAAAGGTGAAAAGCTCTCTTCTCTGTGGCTGTTGCTTGTGCCAGCCATGCTGTGTAATGACAGCAGGTCACAGACAGTTCCAATGGCTTATGCTTCAATTTGCATTGTCTGCAACACCCTGCTCAGGGTAGCAATCAGGAATAAGAGAAAGGAAGAGTCCCAAACATGCACATTTCTGTTACTGCAGTCTCCTCCTCTCTGCCTTTTACATTCACTTGGACTGCTGCAAAGCACATTCCCTAGTCTTTGGTTTCTACTGTACACATCTATGTGCTGTCCACTGGCTCTTATACTGCATATTCTCCAGAACATAATACATTCATCTCCATCTTTTAGGACCTTCTTAGCCTATCTCCATCTTACTTATCACACTGAATACTTATTTCTAACCTCTAACAAGGTGGTGAAGCTCACCACGAAAAGAACCAGATTTTCAACCAAGAATCCTTAATGTGCCCACATATTTTGGAGCTGCTCCTTATCTTTGGGGTGACTGTCACCACAGTCCTCCTCACAACCCTTTTAGGCTCTGAAAACCCTCTCCTAAAGATGGTAAGATGTATTGGGCAGTGTTGCATGTGCCTGCCTGTAGCAGTGGGCTTGGATTAGATGAGCTTAAAGGTCCCTTCCAACCCAAACTACACCATTATTTCAATGCTCTTCCTGATTTCTTCTGCTCTCTCATCTGCTTTTTGTATTACATGTTCCCCTACATCATGAACTCCTTTTGCACCACATGTGAACAGCTTTTAGCTATTGGGAACCTTCATGCTGCTAATTCAATGTCTATAAGGCAGAGGACATTACCACAGGGCAAAACAAAACAAAGATCTCCCTGCTACAGGTCCCAGATGTGTGGTCTCGTTCAGACCTTTGTATTCCACACTCCTAGTGCCATTTTTGTTGGAAGGTGTGTGTGTGTGTGTGTGTGTAAATAAATAAACCCAGGACGTTTGCTTGCCCCAGTGGCCAAGAAGAAAAGACACTGAGGAGTGGGATGTCTGTGCTGCCAGGTGTCTTAACACCTGGCCACACATCCCCATTAAAAAGGGAAGTGCACAACCACAAGAAGCAAGCTCCTCACAGCTGGACACCCACCTCCAGCAAGGGTTGTAGGGTCTGGCCCAGGATATGAGGAGAGGCAATTAATGTACTGCCTAGAGGGAGGTCTCTGAGCTCCAGAAAGGGACAGGAGCTCAGGCACCGCTCTTGCCCACAACTAGGCAAATCTCCATCCAACATTTTGACTTTCTGGAGGACTGCTCTCAGGCTCCCAGCTCTCTGTAGATCATTTCCATAGGCCTTGGACTGCATTAAGGCAGTTTGGATCTCACCCTGGCTCTCAAAAGTTTCCTTTTCCTTGCAGATAACAATACTACAGTTTGGAGGTGGGACTTGGCTGAAGAACTCTGCAGATAAACAACCTCCATCTCTTTTTCACCAGAACAACAGTCCTCTTGGGAGGAAGAACACAGATGTTTAATGGTCCAAAGGAACTCAACTTTCAGTTGATTCAAGTATAAATGGCCCTTGAAAGTGGGAAAAAAATCACCAAGGGAGGGAACTAGAAGCCTGGGAGTGTACTGAGACCTCTCTCAGCACCCATTGAGAGGGATATGCCAGCTGTGAACAGGGCCTCAGCAGAGCAGCTTGAGGATATGCTGACTCTGCAATCTGCAAGCACAGCTCCTCTCCCCTGCGGAAACCTCGAGGAACAAGTTTGCCTTCTGAAAATAACTGTCAGCTGTCTCCCAGGATGAATTCACCACTGTGCAAGATGCTGCCTAGTCCCAGTTTTCACCTATGTACACGTCTGCTGAGGACATTAGCGATGAAAAGCACTTCTAAAGGTCAGAAAAAGCTAGAACACAATTTTCTGGCAAATGCTGCTAACCTCTTCCAAAACTAAACTATCTCCTTGCTTTTTTGCTTACCAAGTTCAATCAAAAAATTAAAAAATAAATTTTCAAACACAGTAATATAAAATTAGTTATCAAACATCAAGCAGATGCTTGTATGAACTGTATTTTATCACCCCAAAGGCAAGGTGATCATAGAATCATAGAATGGTAAGGTTGGAAGGGACCTCAAGGATCATCTAGTTCCAACCCCCTGACATAGGCAGGGACACCTCCCACTAGGACAGGGCACTCAAGACCTCCTCCAACCTGGCCTTCAACACCTCCAGGGAGGGAGCAGCCACAACCTCCCTGGGCAACCTGTGCCAGTGTCTCACCACCCTCACTGCAAACAACTTCCTCCTAACATCCACTTTCAATCTCCTCTCTTCCAGTTTAAACCCATTGCCCCTTGTCCTGTCATTACAAGACCTTGTCAATAGTCCCTCCTCAGCCTTCCTGGAGGACCCCTTCAGATACTGGAAGGCTACTCTAAGGTCTCCTGGAAGCCTTCTCTTCTCCAGGCTGCAGAGCCTCAACTCTCTCAGCCTGTCCTCATCGCAGAGCTGCTGCATCCCTCTGAGCATCTTCATGGCCCTCCTCTGGACCCCCTCCAACAGTTGCATGGCCTTCCTGTGCTGGGGGCTCCAGAACTGCACACAGTGATTAACACTTCCATTACCTTTGCCAGAGATCTGGCAATTCTCAATCTGGTTGATGCATTTCTCCAACATCATGGTGATGGTTTGCAGTACAAAACAAGAGGATAGATGTGTGTACATTTCTGCTCACTGCAGCCCTTTGCCTATATTAATCCTCTGTTTCAAACAGGATTTGCTTTTCATTATTTTTAAACAGGTTGAGTGGTGTTGTGAGGATGAAGCATTCATCCATAGCAGAGAGTCAGGCCATCAACTGCAATCATGAGACCGTTTTCTTGACTGAGCTTCAAATCACGGGCCAGAATTGATGCAGAAGTGCCTGCTTTCCTGTCCCTCAGCACAACCACTCCTTCCCAGCTATCTTAGAATCACAGAATGGTAAGGTTGGAAGGGACCTCAAGGATCAGCTAGTTCCAACCCCCTGACATAGGCAGGGACACCTCCCACTAGTACAGGGCACTCAAGGCCTCCTCCAACACCTCCAAGGAGGGAGCAGCCACAACCTCCCTGGGCAACCTGTGCCAGTGCCTCACCACCCTCACTGTAAAGAACTTCCTTCTAACATCCAGTCTAAATCTCCTCTCTGCCCGTTTAAACCCACTGTCCCTTGTCTTATCATTACAAGACCTTGTAATCTTGAGAAATCTTATTCATGGCCTTATTTGTTGCTAATACAGTTTTTGTTTAATACAGTCAATTTGTTTTTAATGCAGACCCATAACTTCCCCTTGAAATAGGAACTGTTACACATTTCAAAATATTAATTCATTTTTTGAGACTAAAAGATCTTTTAAACTTAAATAACTTCTAAGGATATAATATGATTAGATTTATTGTTTGACAGAGGATTCCTCCCATGCATAGTGCCAATGATGCTATCACCTTTCATCCAATGGAAATCCAAGCAGTATCAAACTCTTTAGGGACTCATGTGAATCTGATAAGATGGTACAACAGCTACTTTCAGGCTTTTGTTCAGAAAGCTCAAAAATGTGAGTTTCCAGACAATTCACATAAAAAAACCCCTTCAGAATCCCACTGCCACTGTTTGCAAGCTGTTCATGCTAATAGCTTATTAGATCCAGTTAGATTTTAATTCAGAAACAACAGTGTTGAAGTAAAAAAAAAAAAAAATTATATATATATATAAAACAAATTTAAAACTAATGTAAGGAAGAGATGTAGAGCCTGATTTTCCAAACAAACAAGTTATGGTATCAGATAATTTAAAAGGAAGGTAACCCAGTGTTTCATTGTGGTAGCATTTCCTACTTAACTAAAGGTCAGGTGAAATAATAAAAAATCCCTGTTGTCTCAGTCACTACAAAGGTAGATTTCTGGGCTGTGAATTTGCTCAACTTCAAAAGAAATAAATTCATGTCAACAGCCAGAGCACTTTCCCAAGCACCTCTTTCACTTCTTCACACCTCTCTCAGGCTTGAGGGCTAAACTCTCTTGCCCCACAACTCTAATGGGCAGACTCCTTGATAACCTAGCACCTTCATGCAGATGGTCCCTCTACTTTTGGCACCCTTAGGCTTTTTTTCTGTAGCCACTGACTGCAGGGGAAAAAAATCCTCACCATTTATGTCTCAAAGGTCAACGACAAGCCTTAGTGATACTGTGACAAGCAAGAAAAAGGTTAAAGCCTAGATCTAAGCCATTTGGAGGACCTTCCTCCCAGCATTTCTCTCTGATAGATTTCTCGACACACTTCCCCAATCAATTAATCCCTTTCATCAAAGCCAGGACTGCCAGGTCTGCAGTGGCCTCTTTGGGTTCTCATTTTAATCTGAGAAATCATAGAATCATGGAATGGTAAGGTTGGAAGGGACCTCAAGAATCATCTAGTTCCAACCCCCCACCATAGGCAGGGACACCTCCCATGAGTACCTTCAGCCTTCCAAGCTAAGAAATCCCTATTTCTCCAGTCAGAGCTCCCTCCATTCCCTGTTTATTCAAGGATAGTTTCCCCCGTAGCGCCTTATCTTTGCCATTGTTTTGTGGTCTAATTACTTCCTTTCTGAGAACTTAATTTAATTAGAGTCAGACAGGATCATATCAAATACGTAAACTCAGCTGTGCCACACAAACAACAGCTACTTCTCTCAGTCTGCACACAATTCTTGCTGTATCATGAGCAATCTCACTCAGAAAAGGGAACGTTTGTTAAAGTCACCATTTATTGCCCTTACAGAAGCTGCAGCATTTTATTGTGCAAACTCCAGTTATTGTTAGCTGAAGCTTTCTACAGTTCACTCTGATGAAACTAAAGTATTTTTGGATGAAGAATAAATAACCACCTCAAAAGATTCTGAACAAAGAAGCCTTTGGCTGAATTCTAATGAAAGGAAATTGTTTAAACAAGTGTTTGTTTTTCTAAAACTTCAGCAGGTTTCTGGTCATGAACTGTACTGATCCATACGGTGCAGTACCACTAAAATATTTTTTTGTTTGTTTCTCCTTCTAAATTCTTGATATTCCTGTGCTCCTCGCTGAGTATCTGCCTGGGTATTATCTCAAGTGTTGGTACATGTGTCCCATTCCTGGACACATTGCTGTGACACGTGGCTGCAGGCGGTGGTGATATTACACGTGTTTTGTTGAAACGTGGAACAATCAGTTGACAGGGACTTTTGATGAAATCTTTATTCTCTCTCTGTTACTAACATGGACTGCAGAGATCTTGAATGTTGGGATCTTTGCTAACAGGTTGCTTTTTTTTTTTTTTTTCCAGGCACCTTGCTTTCCTGCTGGAGCGTGAGGAAGGGGTTAGTGCATTTTGTGCATGTTAAAACAGGGATGACACAAAAGTTTCATACAAATAAGAAGGAAATAATTTCAGCCTACATAACTAGAGGGTAATTTCATCTAATAATGTAGCCATTTTTTTATTAAGTTTTGTTTGGTTTTTCAAGCAAAAACATAAAGAAGTTTGATTCTTAGAAACAAATAATAAGCAGCCATCATCTCCAATATGCTGCATGGGAGAATCTAACTCTTCTACTCAACATAGAATCATAGAATGGTAAGGTTGGAAGGGACCTCAAGGATCATCTAGGTCCAACCCCCTGACACCTCCCACTAGTCCAGGTCACTCAAGGCCTCCTCCAAGTTGGCCTTGAACACCTCCAGGGAGGGAGCAGCCACAGCCTCCCTGGGCAACCTGTGCCAGTGTCTCACCACCCTCACTGCAAAGAACTTCCTCCTAACATCCAATGTAAATCTCTCTTCTTCCACTGTAAACCCATTGCACCTTGTCCTGTCATTACAAGACCTTGTCAATAGTCCCTCCCCAGTCTTCCTGTAGGCCCCCTTCCAATACTGGAATATGGATTAAAAAAAGCAAACTCAAGTTGCAGTTGCTGTCATTAAGCTTTTTGGCGAAGAACAAAGAATGATGTTGCTCAGGGCCTGTAACTCACCCAGCATCACCGCAGGTGGTGCGGTAAAGGCAGGGGATGGCAGCTTCAGAGGGACACACAGAACCATTCAATAAATGCCAACTTGTCTAGTGGTTTATCATCAAAACCAAATTGAATTAATTTCCTTTTCACTCTGCAGAACTCCAATCAGCTGATTTGTCATCTTTGAGACCAATTACATTTTGCAAGCCGTGATGAAGAAGAGAAGAGGAGCAAACACTGGGCTTCATAATGCAAGCTGACTGCAAATTTAATTGCTAAGAGATTTTGGCTTTGTGCATTCCTCAAGACGTAACTGTTTGATGACTGTGTACTCTGGAACCCCCTCTCTATCCCATGTGTGGTTGTTATGAGCCTATTATAACACTTCCTGAAGAGATGGACTTCTAGTTTAGGCTATAGCATCTTCTGTCTCTGCCACAGGAGAGCCCTGTTTAGTTCCCAGCACTCACCTGTTAAAATATGCATGGGAAAAAAGCAAATAACAAAAGCACAAAAAATGTGAAGTAGAGACCAGCTAATGAGAAAAAAGATCTTTTTGGTCATTTGGACAGACACTGATACCTAAAATAACAATTTTCCCTATGGAATATCACAACCAAGATCTTACTGAATCCGGATCAAGTGGAGTAGCACACCAAAGATAAAGTCATTACAACTTCTAGACATTTTATTCACTCCAGTGCCAGCTTGACATGTGTCCCACCCTACACAACTATTTGCTACTTCTTCCTATGTGAGATCACCTTTAAAACTGTAATTAAAGGACCTGTTTGTTTAGAAGAACACAAATTAGTGATTTGTTTCAGGGCCTGCTTAGCTTGTCAGGTTACCTTGGAACCACACCTGGCTACCAGAATAAAATCATCAAGAGAAAAATAGTCTGTGTACAGTTTCATACAGAATGTAACAATCCCTCCAGCAGGGCTCATGCATCATTTAGTGCTTAACACATTCCCCAGAAGGAAATAGTTCAGACAGTCATCGGTGCTTAACCGTTTGAAGGCAAGCATTCCACTGCAGCAATGTTTCGAGTAGGTGGGACCATTTCCAGTTCCCAGAAAGGAAAGAAAAAGACTTGATCACCACCTTGAGAGCCGGTAAGCATATCTGCCTAGCCCACTTCTGACCAAGGAGTCCACAAAGAAAGTGGGCTCACTGCATAGTTTCATTGTCACCGTGGGTTGATTGAACACGTGTGCTGCATCACACCACAGTGCTTCAGCCTGTGCCTGCCTCCTGATCCATAGGGCATTCAAGAACAGGACCAGTGTAAAACACTTTCACACTAAGTTAAGGTTATGTTTATGATCAGAGGGCTGCAGTAGCTCTGCTATGAGGATGAGCTATCTGAGTGGGGGGTCTTCAGCCTGGAGAAGAGAGGGTTTCCAGCAGACCTTAGAGTAGCCTTCCAGGATCTGAAGGGGGCCTACAGGAAGGCTGGGGAGGGACTATTGACAAGGTCTTGCAATGACAGCACAAGGGCCAATGAGTTTAAAGTGGCAGAGGGGAGATTTAGTCTGGATGTTAGGAGGAAGTTCTTTCCAGTGAGGGTGGTGAGGCATTGGCACAGGCTGCCCAGGGAGGGTGTGAAGGGTCCCTCCCTGGAGATGTTCAAGGCCAGGTTGGAGGAGGCCTTGAGTGCCCTGTCCTAGGGGGAGGTGTCCCTGCCTATGGCAGGGGGTTGGAAATAGATGATCCTTGAGGTCACTTCCAACCTTACCATTCTATGATTCTATCCCAGGGAACACCACCTTTCTACCAGACTTTCGTATTTCAGCAATAATAGTCAGATATAGAAGGCTGAACAGACACAGAAGGAAGGAAGAAAGAAAAGACATCTCAATGGCTGACCTAGTGCTCTGCAAGAGCTTCCTGAAGGACATTAGAAAGGGACACAGTACATGTTCAGGCAAAGTAATGTTTAATTTTTCTATAGGAATTACTCTTAAAGGAATTTAGTCCAAGATAGGCCCTTAAGCACCACCACAATCCAAATGATTTCTACCAATACACATGTCTTTGCCACCATCAGTTCTGCTGAAAGACCTGTTTCTTCATGAATGCTTTTCCCCCAGACCTGAAGCAAAACCTCCTCACAGGCCAAGGAGGATTTCTTTGTACTTCTTCGTACTACTTTTTTGTACTTGTTTATAGTGTTGCAAAAACAGTGTCAGAATACCATGGCGGGAGACAGTTATGAACCATAATAGCTAAAGATAATCCTTGCTCACTCAAATGGGTTTATAATATGGTCTATGCACAATGCACATCACATCAATGACAGCGTATGTGTAGCTGTGATGGTTTGGGAGTTACCTGCCCCCCACACTTTGTAAAATCACCCAGACTAGAACTCAGCTGGCTGGAAGTTAAGAGATGAAGCTCTATTTACAGCTCAGCACAATGTACAAGCAGATATATACACTATATACAGGAATAGTTACAGATATATACAAGTTAAAGGTAATACGGAAACATAACTCCCCTCCCAGAAATCGGAGTCCCCAGGAGGGGCTTCCAACCACCCTTCCACCTTCTCCCCACCCCTATACCTTTCTCCAGGGTTTGCCTTACGCGCAAGGTGAATTTGGAGGATTGGTCACGGGGGTTAGAAAGAAAGTGGTTAGTGAGGTTACTTGGCAGAGAGGAGAAAGCTAGAAGCTAGACCACCCAAGAGGCTGTGCCTGAGAGACACTGTGTTACCTATGTTTTGAGTTCTTTTCTTAAACATCTCAGCAAGCCTATGAGTGAAATAGACATCACCACTGTTTCCTTTTCACAGCCTATAATATAATTTTCTCCATTAAAATATTCCAATTAGCCTCAAACCAGCACAGTAGCCTTTCTACTTATAGCAGATAAATCAGTTGTGTGAGGAATCCCTTTAACTCCAGCCAAAGGAAACAGCAAAAATACTGGATTCTACTGGGACAGATACTGAAATAACTTGGTGTAGAGTAGAATTACCAGCCAGAGCCTGGACAAGAAGGTGTTAAGGCGTCTGGCAGGGAGTGACAGCACTGAAGTGGCTTAGCCTTTCCCAAGTCAGAAACACCACACACAAATTACAGGAATCACAGCGCTGTCTGCGGGTGAAGCGCTTGTCCTCAGGGCATTCTTTTCAAGCAGACCACACCACGGTAAAGGTCGGCAGTGTTTACAGACAAATCTATTTTGTAATACATGGTGCACACTGTGCTCTCTATGAGACAAGTTACACACAAAACTGCCTTTCTCAGATTGACACAAATCCTCGTGGGCATCTGAATGCAGAACAAAGAGGAACAAGCAGCGCTGGTTAGAGCAGCAGCAAGCCAGCCCTGCATCATATGCTCTGGGCAAGGCAGGTCTGGGTTAGTCCACAGGGTGAGCATCTGAATCCCCATTCCTCTGCATCTCTGAGTGCTTACTGATCTCCGATTTTGTTTTGACTCAGACAATAAATGTTGAGGAAGTTCAGGTACTTGTCCATTTATTTTCATATCTGAATATGAAATATTCATCAATTAATATAACATCATGAATATGGCCAGCATCTGGCCTTGAGTCTTGACCACAGTGATTCACTTCTAATGACATGGGGCAACTGCTTCCTCAAGGGCAAGGATGATCTGGAACATAATTTCGTTTGACTTTATAGAGCACCTAGAGCTTACCTATCTCTTGGCAGTACCACTATCTATAAAATAATAAAAGGTGAATTAGAACAAGCTTTGAGTTTGCAAGAAGGTTCACAGTTCCCATTCACATTCCTAGCATTTGAGAACACTTTCATTTGTTTTTCTATTTTAAGTGAGGAGCACAAAAAATGCATTAGAAATTAACTGTTTGGGAATCTCTTTCAGTGAATAAAGCCTTTTTGTTGAATCTTCTCATCCTTCCCCCATACCTCCTCCTATTCCTCCTTTTTCCTGCATTACTCAAGCATGAAAGCATCCATGCCTCCATGTGTCATGTTTAAATATATTTTCTATTTAGAGTAGTGTGTGTGTGTGTTATCTCTTCTAGGGAAGGATGGATTACTACAAGTATAATGATCCCAAACAAGGAGCATATTTGTTATGTTATATAGAACATGTAAGTCCTATTGGCAGAGCCAAGGAAAAGCTTCTGGTCCGAGCACAGCAGACTCCACACAGCTTCTTTGATCAGCAGCATAATTCCTCAACACTATCAAAAGCAAAAAAAGGAAAAACTGTGGGGAAAACTGTTTACAAAACAGTAAGACCAACTGCTCAGGATGCTCCCCTTTATCCTTAATACAAGTAAAAGCACAGCACTGCAAAACAGTTTTTAATTAACTGCTTTATCCCAGCAATATTTTTGTCTGTGTGTAACAGTGCCAAGTGCTGATATTTTTATAAACTCAGCAATGGTTACCATTATGCTTCAAAAATGTTATTTCAGTGGAGCTCTGTCACCACCAAACAAACTCGGGGTACATGTGGCTGCAGGAGGAAGTCTGGGGAAGAGACGTTCTTTTAGCATCCTCAAATTAAATGTATAGTCTGAAATAGGCTCAGAAAAATCCTATTTTCTGAGTTTGTTCCTCCACATTGGAGAATGGAAACCATGAACAGAACCAAGAACCAAAACAGACACCAACACTGTCAATGGCACCAACATCCTTTAACATCATCTTCTCCCTTGTAGAGTACCCATAGCACAGGAAGAGGCAAAGACTGGTCAAGACTTTTTTCAAGGCTGATGAAAAAAACAGTGAGCTCAAGTACTTAACAGAGAAAAAAAAGTAAAAAGGGATTTCTGGAAAACTGTATGCAACACTAACTCCTTCACAGCTGTACTGCTACTGGAGGTATCCAGCATGGCTCCTCTCTGTTAGTTTAAACTGCCATAGTTTGCTTCTGTTTCCTCTTGTGAGTTTGGTTTTTTGGTTTTTTTTAAGTATGCTTTCACTTCTCCATGTTTCAGATGGGTGGTTTCCACTCTGGGGAGCACAGAGCTCTGGGGATCTGGGCTTCACAGGGTCTGCAAAGGATAGCTAAAAAAGTAAATCCATCATCCGTGATTTTCAAATTAAATTGCTGCTCAGAAGCCGGTCCTGCCACTGGAAAAAAATTAAAGTATCTTGGCTATTCAAATGGCTGAAAACCATTATTAAAAAGCTATTTCCGGAGTAAGCTCTTGGGTTTATGCTCTTTCATCTTCCTAAAAACAAGCAACAAATCCCCCACAGCAGTCAGGGAGCTGATTCCTCCACCAAAGACCCTACTTTTACACTATTTCCAGATATTTCATGTCCTTGGTTACCGGTCTCTGCTGTGTCCCACACCCATAGCATCAGACAGCATGCTTTTAAAATCAGTTCTTCCTACCTCCCCGTTAACCAAAGCTCACAAGGGCACTTGATGATTTGGTAATAACTCTAGTCATTTAAATGCTCTTTTCAGGACCAACCACACACTGAATCTTCTTTTTTCCTCCTGCCACAGTCCTATAGAATCATAGAACAGTAAGGTTGGAAAGGACCTCAAAGATCATCTAGTTCCAACCCCCTCCCATAAGCAGGGACACCTCCCACTAGTACATAAATCACTACATGCCACAAGAACACTTTTAGCTACAATATGCACATGAGGAACAACCAAAATACTCTCCAAGTGCCAAAGCATGTCTATAAGGAAGAATTCTACTCAACTCTGCTTTGGGAAAACCAGAGAGATGAGACAAAACAAGTCCCTACACAAGCAAAAGATTAAGGAAACATCAGGTTTTTCAATACGACAAAAAACACATCCATGGGGAAACAGAAATTAAACCTGAACTGAATTCCCAGACAAATGGCAATAACAGTATTTTTTTGGAAGGAGTATAGGAGATGTTTTTGCAGTTCGAGTGAATAAGCAGGAGACTCCCAAGAAGCCTGTCTACCTTTCTAACCACTATGCATTAGGCAAATCCAGTTAACAAGATCTGCCCAGCATAGACAGATGAAACAACACAGCCCCCTTGATGCAGAAGGTCAGGCCAGGTGAGTGACTTTCTCTTTTCAACATTAAACATGGCTTAAGGGGTGGGCCCAAAGTCTAGTCCAAAATGAGCCTGACTTTTGGGCAGTATGGGTTGTTTTTTTGGGGGATTGGTTTGTTTGCTTGTTTTCTTGAAAAACATGTGTACTGCTTTTTAACAAGAGTCTCTTGAAGAGATTTAAGACTCTTAAAATGGTGCAGGACCAAGACCAGCAGTATATTGAGGAGATACACTGCAATACACTGTCCAGTTTTGGGTTCCCAAATTCAAGAGAGAAAGGGAGCTCCTGGAGGAAGTCTAACAGAGTTACAAGGGCGATTAATGGACTTGAACATCTTTCCTATGCAGAAAGGCTGAGACCTGGGGCTGTTAAGTCTTGAGAAGAGAAGGTTGAGAGGGGATCTTATTGACATCTATAAATATCTGAGGGGTGGATGCTAACATGAAGGTACCAGTCTCTTTGGTGATGCCCAGTGGTAGGACAAGGAAAAATGAGTACAAACACGAACACAGGAGGTTCCACCTCAACAAAGGTGACGGAGCACTGAGGGTGACAGATCACTGGAAGAGACTGCCCAGAGCAGTTGTGGAGTCTCCTTCTCTGGAGACTTTCTAAACCGACCTCCTAAGTGTGTTCTTGTGCCACCTGCCCTAGCTGCTCCTTCTTGGGAGCGAGGTTAGCCTCAATGATCTCTGGAGGTCCCTTCCAACCCCTAACATTCTGTGACTGTGTGAGAATGTTCCCTCTCACATCAGACAGGTCTCTCTTGGAAGAACAGGAGAAGTGCAATGAAGGGCAAGGTGGCCACCCTCACATTGAAGATGCTCTCTTCACCTTGTCCACTGAAGATAAACTGTTCCATTGGATGAGGAAGACCCAACATGTGAATGCTCTGAAGCATCTATGGCCATATGCTGCTTAAAGCACTTGTCTGTGCTGTTAACCAAGATCATCTTGCTACCATTAGTTTTCACTTTATTTTTACATGCCACAATCCTAACTGTCCTGATATGTAAACTGGAGCAAAATGTAATCTCCACTAAACTCTGTATTCTGAGATGCTCCAGGGTATGCATTATTTCTTACCTGCTTACTTCAAGAAAGCAGAAAGCCAGGGTTGATGCTGAGAAGGATCAAAGTGCTAACAAATTCAGACCCAGCAACTGGGAAACAGAACTGACACTTTTTGGTTTGTAGTGCAAGGCAGAGAAGAACTGGAAGGACAGTAATGGACTACACATGATGAGCTCCCCAGGAGCAAAAAGCAGTCATCTCCCATGTGTATGCTCTAAATAATAATCAGGACAGGAAATTATACAGCTGGCTAACAAAATCCATGAGGTTTTCTAACACTCCCTGGATAGAGGATTTCAACAGGATCCAGACCCCTCTCCCGTGCAGATGTTTTGAAATTGCCACTCAGGTCTACCTGAGACGTGGACAGAGGCATGAACAGAATCAGCACAGGATTAGACCTTTAAAGCTTGTAAGATTTCCCTGCATCTAGATTGATGCAAAGCACAACAATCTATGCTCACTAACAAACCCTCTCTGTTATTTACTAGATCCTCTACAAATTGCCCTGCTCATGTGTTTACCTCTGTCAGCTACTGCAGGAGCATACAGCACTAAAATAAAATAGATGCTAAAATAAAATGGTATAGGTGTTCCCAGCTTGAATATTTTTTTTTAATATTTAACTACAGGGGAAGAAAACCAGTGAAAAATCATCAGAAATACTGATATCAATCTTTCATTTCAAGAGTAATTCAGATTCCAAATATAGTTGGTCCTATTAAGAAAACAGTGCTTGAGTAGGAGTGCAAACTGTGTCATCATTAGAGAAAATTTGAAACATGTGCTGCTAATGAAAGAAGGAATTTTAAACAAAGTCAGTTATTTGGGGCCCTAACAGTAAATCAGAGTCAAGAGGGGAGAAAACCTTTAGGTGTCAACATCATCCTTACAGAGGGAAGTTTGCTGGTAAACTCTGTGACTGGTCTTTCAATTTCTATAGGGAAATAAACTTCATGCCAGTAACAAGACCTAGCAGGAGAAAAACCCACTTTGTAAAATGCAGACCACTTTCCCATCCTCTCACCAAGTGGCATTTTGGATTCCCTTGTTCCAGCTCTATGGCTCCATAGAACGGTAAGGTTGGAAGGGACCTCAAGGATCATCTAGTTCTACCCCCCTGCCATAGGCAGGGACACTTCTCACTAGTAGAGGTCACTCAAGGCCTCGTCTGACCTGGCCTTGAACACCTCCAGGGAGGGAGCAGCCACAACCTCCCTGGGCAACCTGTGCCAGTGTCAATGGAGTGTCCATGGAGTGAGGATAGAGGACATGTCCAGTTCCTTGCAGATTTCCTCTCTGCAGGTTGAAATCTGGCCTCAGCCACAGTGTCCTAAATCAGCAAGAACATCATGAAACACATATAGCTCCTACTTATCACCCAGAGACAGTAGAGAGCTATAGAATCATAGAATGGTAAGGTTGGAAGGGACCTCAAGAATCATCTAGTTCCAATCTATAGCAAAGCCAGGATCATGCATTGGCTTAGGTGCACCTGAGTTATGAGGGCATGAAGATGGTGTAAAGCCACATATATGCATGAGCTATAGCACTTTTTTCATGTATAGCAACTCAGGAGGCATTAGAAACCAGAAAAGGAGCACATCTGTTATGTATAAAGCCCTGAGTCCACACTGAGTGACTGCACAAGACAAAGGCCCTCAACTGTCATGGGTGATGTCAGCTTAGGCTTTCTTTCCACTTCTGCTTTGGTCTGAGATTCTCAAAGGAGCCTTAAAGAGTCATGTAACCTGGTTCAACAAGTGAATTTTCCTATAGACCAGAATAGCATTAGATCATGTTACCCAAGTCTATTTGTTAACAACGAGCACTAGTTTACTCATGCTGATGCCACATGGCTTGGATGCATGGTTTGCACACCATAAATGGCAAGGGTGATGCCTTCCAGCCATAAATACTGTGGGACATGCAGCAGCTTCACTCAACACACATTTTTTCACACGCCCATAAAACACAGAAGGAAAAGTTTCAAACTTCACCAAGGCTTTCAACTTTCACAAAATATGAAAAGCAGACAGTCATCACTATCACAGTTGGATTGTTATCTCCAAACAGTGAAGAACTGCCATTCCTATATATAAATATCAACAAAGCTACAGGTTTGTGGGTCATGCCATATCCACTCACTTGTTGTGACTCACATGAGAGAGCATTTAAAAAATAATGAAAAAGTCTTTTTTGTTTTGTTAGAAATCCCATCTTATCTCTCTGAAGAGTAAAGTTATGAACAGTCACTCTTTTCTGTTGTAACTCCCATGTTTGCAGCAGACACAGGAGGGATTTTTTTTGCTCTGGAGAGATACTTGAGAAAACATATTATGGCAAATACTGCTGCTGCATATGGACTTTTCTGCTTTTGGTGGAGGTGAAAAAAAGCTGAAAAACACCCCATGCTGATGTGTGTTTTCCAAACAAATCTTTTGGCATGAGTCAACTATTGCGCTTGAAGTTCAGCGCACCAAGGTCTGAATCTGTTCCAGTCGCCTGCAGGGAATGGCTGTAAAGATATGTACATGTGAGTCCCAAAAGGTCCCACTTTAATCCCTGGTGCGTCAGTCAAGACAGGGGATATGGCAAAGGTATGCAGATATTTGAAGCAGGCTGTCATTCTATTTGGTGGGAATCAAATGGATTATATATAGAAATTTTGGACTAATCTCAGAAAGAGTCTGGTCCGTAAAACCGTATCTGGTACTCTTAGCTGCCATGCATTTGTCAGTTGGTTTTGATTCAGATTAGATTACTTGCTAAAGCTTCCTAGCATTCCTTCTGTGCTGGTTTGAGCTAATTGGAATATTTTAATACAGAAAATTATATTACAGGCTGTGAAGGAAAACAATGGTGATGTCTACTTCACTCATAGGCTTGCTGAGATGTTTACGAAAAGATAAGAGAGGCTCTCGAGCCGGCAGTCTGGGTCACGAGGCACTTGGGTCTTGGGCTAGCAGCTTCATGGGGCAAGCGGTTTCATGGGCTCTCTAGCAGCTCTGGTTTCTCCTCTCTGCTGAATAACTTCGCTAACCACTTTTTCTTCTAATCCTCCCCAGCCGATCCTCCTTGCGCGTAAGCCAAACCTTGGGGTAAGGTGTGTGGGGGTGGGGAGAAGGTGGAAGGGTGGTTGGGAGCCCCTCCTGGGGTCTCTGATTTCTGGGAGGAGTGTTGTGTGTCTGTATTACCTTAAACTTGTATATTTCTGTAACTATTCCTGTATATACTGTATATATTTGCCTGTATATTGTGCTGAGCTGTAAATAGAGCTTCATCTCTTAACTTCCAGCTCCGGCTGAGGTCTAGTCTGGGTCATTTTACAAGTGTGGGAGGGCGGGGAACTCCCAAACCATCACACCTTCTCAAATTATTGACCAAATCTTCAAGATAAGGAAAGCAATTCTGCTATTTATGTTTTTTAAATGGCTTCAAAAGAGAAAAAGAATTTCCTTTAAGAAAGTTTGCATTCATCTGTCTACCCTCTAGGGAAAAAAAAAAGGGCAACTAAAGGAGGCAATAAAATTCCCATTTAATGCAGTGCTCTATAATTCTAATTTGATCCAGCAAAGTAAAAGCTAGCTGTCACATATCCTTAGGGAAATTATTTCACAGTCTACTTACTAATAGAAATTGTCAGCATTAAAACTAACCCACAGGTTTCTGCACTTACCAAGATTTCAGGACTGGGCACTATAGGCAGATGTCTCTGACAGCCAGAGACAGAGGAAAATGGATGCAAACAAGGAAATTATTAGGCTTTACTTTGAAAACTTATTTGACTAATAGGTTTAAAGTCCTAGTCCTACGGAAGCACAGACATCTACATGGTCACTCTTAACTCAGAATAAAACAAATCTATTCTGATTGACCCAAAGCTTTACAAATATAAGGCACAATGTAAAAATTATAATTTATGATTTAAAGAACACAAAGTGCAATCTGGAACAAAACTGTCATCACTGTTTCCTTGGTCAGTGTGAGAAATAATGGCTGTCCATTGACTAAATCAGTGTCTTGTACGTCTGTCTTGGTTAAAAAGCAAAGCCCATACCCGGAATTTTATTTTTTCTTCAAAACTCCTACTGAACACAAAGTGTTGTATGAGTATGCATTATGAAAGTGAATCAATATGTGTTACAGATGACAACTGCAGGCTTGGTTGGCCAAATACCAATTAATTTATGCAGCTGTCAGTTCAGGATACGTTGGCTACATTCCAAACACAAAGGCTGCCGTCAAGTTTAACCTGGTGCAGTTGAAAGTGGGATGAAGTGCAAATATTTTCCCATTTTATTGTGCCAACAGCCAGTCCCCCTCTGCCCAACTCTGGTGCAAGACACATGAAGAGGAGACACGGTCCAAGGATCATGACCTTAACAAGACACAAAATACAACTGTGATTCATCTTGTAAAAATGAGAACAAGAGGTAGAAGCTGCCAACGGAGTAGTTTCAAACTCACACTGGGGCCACGCATCTACAAAACCATGCCCACCAATAACAGCACTGGTCTAAGTTCACATAATGAATGCAAAAAATGCAGCAACTGGTATTCATAAAGCATTTTGCATGCAGCCAAGAGCAAACAACTGCTTTGGACAAGGAGTGTTCAGGAAAACTGTCATTTCTGATAAGATTTCAGTTTCTTCCTTCTTGAACTGACAGTTTTGGAATACTTGTTTTTCCTCCTTGTACATTCTGATCCACTTAGAAATGCATATTTGATGATTTTCACAGCAAGTGAGATTTGAGCTCAGATGTAGCTGCATACCTTGAGGATGCTTCCAGCTGGTTGGCTGAATCCTACCTTGCATTTTTGCTTCTTTTCCTTTATGCAGTGCTTCACAAATGGCAACTAATTCACCACTCAAATACTCCAGTGGTTTATGAGTTAATGTCATGGATTTTAACAGCATAAAAATAAGATAAAAGAGTATCCACTGAGGTGTTTGGACTGTACATAACTCACCCATCATCAAAGCATGATCATGCTGTGGTTCCAAACTAACTGGCTTCTAAGAGTACTTCACAACAGTTTAATAAAAAACCCTAAATTCCTCTAGCTGATATTTCAAGATTAAGTCAGAGAAGACAAGCAAAATGCAATATGCTGATAATATTTTGACAAGTACATCTTCCCTTTGCTAATGCCATGAAACCTTTAAATGGCCTTTCATACTTTTCTACAAACGAAGAGATTACTTTCATGGGAAAAAAAACCCTTAGTTTGGGGCAAAATATTCCAGATAATTTTTAAAGAAAACGAAAGATGAAGTCTTTTGCCTAACAAAGCTGCCTAGGACTGCATCTTCAGCAGCTTTTAGGCACCAACACAACCTTGAAGATCCAGGCTGCAAGCACTTGTGAAAATGCTTTCTCTGCTACTACTGCACAGCCCGAACCTGGCACCTTCTAACACTACACTGTAACACCGTTGCATACTGAACCTGTAACTGCCCACGTCTACTGTGGTTTTGCATGTCCCCTCATGCAAAGACTAACACACCTGAGCTTCCATGAGCTATATAACTTTGAAGGGAAGCCCTGTGCTGGCAAATCAAATAACTCATAGCTTTAAACATGTGGGTGTAACAAAGATAAACCTTATGCATCCAGATATATAGTTATTTATCAAACTGTCACACCTTATTAAAGAGCCTTTATACATGTTAACAATTATTTCTTTTAGGTAACAGATATATAATCAGTTACTTGTACCACCAAAACACAGTTATAACTATCTTCCTGAGTAATAAACACTGGAAAATAGGGTATGGATTCTCATTATTTAGCTAGAAGCTCTCGAAGGACCCTGGTTTTGTTACTCTAGCTATGCACAAGACTCTGTCCACACAAAACACGCATCTGGCACAGCAGCAGACTCCAGTTAAGGCTGAACAACACGTTCTGCTAATTTGAAAGCATCTTAGAGCAACTATTTCAGAAACCAGCTGTTTCTTCCATAGGCAATCAAATTATTTTCCAAGCCAGAGCTCTGAATACCGATGTACTTCCACTCCCTCTGACCTGTGCCCCCTTCCCAAAACAGGTAAGTAATTTTTTCAGTTGAATCAGGGTATGGGGTGACCTTGACGAACAACGGTTACGCAAGCGAGATTGAGTAACCCGTGACCAGGCAGGAGAGAAGACAGCCGCACTGTCACCCAGCAGCTACAGAGAAACGACTTCTCACGCTATGACCTCTCGAAGGCACAGGGCCGCCTGCACAGGCAGGGCGGGAGGCAGGCTGAGGCCCCGGCACGCCGCGCACCGCCGCTACAGCTGGCGCACGGCGCGCTGCCTGCAGAGCGAGCTGCCTGCAGAGCCAGCTGCCGACGACAGGACAAGATGCGAGGGATGTTGCTTGTGTTTACTCTTTCAGGGGAGATTTTTCTCTCCCACGTAATGTATTTAAGATGCCTTGATCTGCTTCCCTACATCTGCTTACATCTAATCTAGCATGAAATACAATCCAGGCAGTCCTGGCTGCAAAGTACTCCCCGGTAAAGTTTCCAGGATCTCAGTGATCAAAAACGCTGTCAGCTTTGTTTCAGGTTTCACTCCCCCCCCCCCCTCCTTCACACACATGAATTCTTTGCAGCAAAATGAGGTGCTTAACAAGTAGTCAATTGTAGAGCTGTCCTGTGCCATACCCACATATGTAGGGTCAGATTCACTTCTGTCTGAAACCTGAGAAGGGCGATTCATCCGATCTGCATCTCCTCGATTCAGAAGATGAGCTCATGATCTAAAGCTGACATCGGCCTCCAGGCATGCCCAACTGTCCCCCTTCCCTGAAGTGTTTTGCACATTCTTGTTCCTTTCTGTGCCTAACTTACCTCCCTGGGAGAGATACCTGCAGCAGCATCCAGCAGTAAGGGTAGCTCCAAGGGTAGGCACCGAGGCCCCACCAGACACTCAA
This sequence comes from Semnornis frantzii, assembly GCA_013399775.1. Classification (NCBI taxonomy): domain Eukaryota; kingdom Metazoa; phylum Chordata; class Aves; order Piciformes; family Ramphastidae; genus Semnornis; species Semnornis frantzii. Next base: position 22,469 of record VWYK01094986.1, read on the forward strand.
TTCAGTCCAGCAGAGACATGGGGACAATGGTTAAGCATATCCATGTGGGATGCCAACAAATATATTCTTAGAAGGATTCTACTCTTCTGTCACTGACATCAACATCATTAGTAGTGCCGCTGGGTATCACCCCCTAACCGGTCACATTCTGAGTCATCCTTGGGGTTGCAGCACCTTGCTGGCGTTTTGGGATGTCCTGGATTTGCAGTTGTCAGGGCTTGGAGCATGGCTGTGTGAGGAGGGCAGAATCAGCCTTTTGTTACTCCAGCACGACTGCAATGGTGTGATCAAGTCAGGTTTTAACAAGTAAATCTACATAAAAGCTTTCTCTGAAAGTGATTACTTAATGTAACAACCAGCTGTCTCTTCAGTTCTTGCTGAGGCAGCCTATCTTCTCACCATTATTCACAGAGGGGAAAAAAATTAGCAAAAAAAAAAAAAAAGCAAGAAGCCTGTTTATCTATAGGATGAACAAAGCTTCAGACAAATAATGTTACTTGACAGACAGAGACACCAAGTGTTTTTTTCTTTCCTAAGCAGCCATTCATTTCTTTACAGGAAAAAGATCTCTTACTGCTGAGGTGTAAAGAGGTAATTAGTTATTAACCCCTTAAATCTCAATCCCACAGCTTTTTACATCAGCCACACAATCTAATTACCATCGCTTTTATGTTAGCACTTATCAACAAAGGATCTGAGCATCTCCTCTTCAGTGCTGCAGGCTCTGTACTTCACCTGTATGAACTCACACAGAAAATAATTTCCATAGGAGAGCATTAGCGGGCAGCAGCAGAATCTCCAGACTGGGAAACTGGAGTACAGGAAGGGCTGTATTTTTTTGACCCGTGGCTTGAATAGATGGATCTGCTCCACAAAGCCACTCAGGAACATTCACCAGAATTAATTAAATATCAAAATTCATGTTAGGGCACATTAAACTTCTGCGCAGCCAGTTTTATTCAGAATTAATGTAGCCTTTGATTCCAAGTTAAATTGAGCAGAAGAGTTTAATAAGAGGTAACTAATGGGTTCCAAAACTAAATTTGGACTCATCTTCCTATAGGCTATCAGGTTAGCCCCGTAGGGATGTGTCCTTGTAGACAGAAGAATCTGGGATGGAGAGATTTTAAGGGGAAGTTTGTCAACAGGACATCCTTCTGGAATGGAGCAAGGGACTCCTTTAACCAACATATGGGAGAGCAAGAATTTATACATATTCACCCACTTCAGGAACACTTTTCATTGTTGTTTTCAGTTTAGTTTTGAGATGGGTACAGACCTGACCTTTCAGACTTTGTAGAAAGGTGCCTCCATACCACTCTCTCTGCTTCTTATTCTAGAACCAATTCCTGACTGTAGGTGAAGGCATGTAAGGAGTGAGGCAAGTGCCTGGGCATGAATCACTGCCTGAACACCCAGTCATCCCATCTTCCAAGGAAACAAGAGTGGAAAGTACTGGTAGAATTTTAGCTGACCTACTAGAAAGAGCTCAGTCATGCTCTTTAATAGGAAAAATGATTTCAGCATGCAATTAGGCATGGTTCTCAGTTGTAACAGGAAATTTAATGGTGCCGCTCCCAGAGGAGCTAGGAGAGTAAATAGGAAGGAGTGAGAGCAGGAGATAGCCAAATAGCATAGAAATTATTTTTTAAATCCCCCTTCAGCAAAAAAACAACCAAAGCAGAGAATGATTTGTTAGCTAAACAGTAGTTGCTTAACCAGACACTTATTTATGCACTTCACTGCTATTAAGTAATCAATACACTGAGGTTTAAGTTTATTGTTCTTCCCCTTGCTTTGCTCCAACTCAGCACCAAACCTGGATGATTGCACAGACAGCTAGAAAATTTCTTGTGATAAATGAAGCATAGCCGAAAACAACAAAAAGACCAAGAAATCAGGTATATTTTTCTCTGACTCTTGCAAAGTTGGGTTTTTGGGTTTTTTTTCTCCTGTTTAACTAGAACCTCAGATTGGTGCTTCTCTGCAGTCCAATTCCTCACACCACCTACTGCCTTCAGTACCCATCTAAAAGGCAGTTCATCTTTCAGCATGTTCACACCTGGACAATTACCATAAGTGGAAGAAATTTTATTTTTATTTTGTTGTTGTAGAGTGGAAGAAGAGGAAATGACTGCATTTACCTTTCTGCTCAAACCCAGAAAATGGTTACTTCCAGAGCAGATTATGAAACTTCCCACATCTCCAGACAGTAGAAGTCTTTGTCACACTAAAGTGACCATGTGCCATTGTTCCCCACAGCCAGTTAGTTAACAAAGCTGTGATAATCCTGTTCTAGAGACTCACTTCTCTCCTTTAAACACATTCTAAACCACACCATGTTTTATACTGGAAAGAAAAATTAAAAGCCTACAAATGCATAGAATCATAGAATAGTTTGGGTTAGATAGAACCTTAAAAATTATCTGGTCTCAACTCCACTGCCATGAGCAGATGCCTTCCTGTAGACCAAGCTGCTCAAAGCTCTGTCCAGCTTGGCCTTGAACACTTCCAGAAAGGTGGTATCTACAGTTTGGGCAACCTGTTTAGTGCCTTATCACTCTCATGGTAAAGAATTTATAACAAAGATCTAACCAAAATCTACCTTCTTTCAGTTTAAAACTGTCAAACTTCATCCAATCACTACACCCTTGGATCAAGAGTCCTGCCCCATCTTTCCTGTAGATCTCCTTAAAGTACCGAGAGGTTGCAATAAGGTCTCCCCAGGGCCTTCTCATTTGCAGGTTGAACTACCCCAACTCTCTCAGCTTGCCTTCACAGGAAGATGCTTCAGCCTCTGGTCATCTTTGTGGCCCTCCTCTGGACCTGTTCTGACAATTACACATCCTTGTTTTGTTGGAAGCTCCAGAACTGCACTCAGTACTCCAGGTGAGGAGTGTTGCAGCTCAAGTTCTCACCTGGTTTTGTGGCAAGATACAAGATTTTGCCCTGAGTGCAGCTACAGGGAGCCAACATGCAACCAGAAGAAACAGTTGATGCACTGATGCTCAAGGACTGCTAACTGAAGAAGTTAGGAACAATCCCTTCCTGAAGTGATACCAAACACAGGTTCTTAGTGGGACTTTCACCATGCTCTGAAGCAGTTCTTTTGAGCCTGAGCTCAGCCTACCCACCAATTTCACTGGAACAAATAACTGTCTAAAATTAGGCACATACTTAAACACTTTGTGAGGCTCAAGCCTCTGGATTAATTGCAGGCTTAGTCTCTCCTGGCACGCCACTTGACAGCAAGCTCCTTCCCATTCAGTCCCCACCCATCTGAGTCTTGAAGGAATGTTGCCATGGATTTCCACGGGACACAAAAGAGTCCATATTGGAAGAACCCTGTTAAGGTTGCTAGGCGTAAATATTGACTTAACGGCTCTTCCGCCTTTTTTCTTTTCTGAGAACAGATCTGTTGGCCACGGTTGGAAAAAAATAAAATTATGGCGTATGCATGATTCACACTGGCACTCACACAAACATGCAGATCAGTTGGCTGGCAGCTCATTCCTCTGTTAGCAGAACATCGCCTCTAAAATGTGTGTCTGTCTTTTTTTTTTGTCAGCAAGAGTGTACAAGCCCACAGACAGGCAGATAAAATCTCCTACCTTCCATCCACTTTACATGAGGACTGCTGACCTCTCCAAACACAGAACATTTTTGATTAGTACTCCCAGCAGCTTTTTAGGTAAGACACACAGGAGGACGGAGAGGAGGCTGCAATTGCTTTACACTAGAAACTCAACCCAGAAATCTCTCTTTTTGCACCCGCTCTGCTGGGTCTGCTGAGAAGAAAACAAAACTGCAAACCAAACTGCAGGTAAATCTTCTTATTCAAAAGGCTTTTGAATAAAGGCTGCCTCACAGATGACAAATACTGAGACAGGCAATAAATATTGTGACAGAAAGTTGCACAGGAAGTCAGCAGCAGAAGTGAGAGGAGACCAAATGGTTTTGGTCATAGGATTACTGCTTTCATCACCAGGTTCTGCTTCATATAGGTCTCCAGGCACAGACTTTTAATTCTGAATGTAAAAGAAAATGGTTGGACTTGGTTGGAAAAGACCTTGAAGATAATCAAAATTATTCTGATTCACTGAAAAGTTATTTAAAGTGCAGCTTCAACACACAATATCACTCAAACTCTTCTTCATATTGAGGCTTTCAGTTCTGGATGATTGGGCAGGACTGGCAGGGGGACAAGGCTCCACCAAGACAGCCTGAATATACAAAGCATGTGTGATGCTTGTATGTACCAGTCCTGGACACGTCCAGCACAATCTCTGGTTGTCCCTAAAAACCTGCTCAGCACACACAAGGACATGAGCTACCTAAGAGCTGGCAGAGGCTGTAGGGAGTATATGTGGGATTCCCCAGTAGAGCCCTGCTTGACAAACAACTACAAGAACTTAATTTCACAGAACTCAGCAGATGTCTACCGGAAAATGAGTACCTCACCAGGAAGAAGACAAAAATCTAATGACTGAATACAGGAGGAGAAAGTCCACTGTTAGGCAAGAGATATTCCTCTAAAGGATCACAAGGAGTCTGCTTGCATTTCAGCTAAGCACGGTGTCCTTTGGGACTTCTATCCCACTGGATTTTAAACATCTTCCAGAGGCATAACGCAAAGCCAGAGAGGGAGACCTACATATTTAGATTTGCTTTGTATCCATCCTCTGTCGATCTTAGGGAACAGGGACCAACTCCCCTTGCCAGGCATCCTCTGTGCACATCCAGTTCAGAAGCAGCAGATCGATACATTGCACATTGAGGCTGTGGCACCTTACAGTTCTGTAGGGCAGACCAGGGCTCTAGAATCCTACTCACTAACTGGACACTGCAGAAACTAGCCATTCCCTCTGTTTTAAGTTGCCAGAAACAAAAACAAGGATAATCAGATACCTCTGGAGCTTAGCAACAGCTGCTCGGGGTCTACTCCACCTCTCTCAAATCTAATTTTACTGACAGCTTTTGAAAGAGAGAATTCATTGAGCAGAGAAACAGGCTGATATCTCATCTCCTCGAATGTAGGCATATCCAGTTTGTTGTTTTCTAAGCGTTTCCTTGGTGGCACATACAACTTCAATAATGCGTCTGCTAGCAAAGACATCTATTTTCAGAGTAAATACAATTACATGCAAAGTTTGTATTGGCAACAGCTAAGTGGAAGACATCAGGAGACAAAAAAAAAAAAAAAAACAACCCACACACCATCAAAGTCTTAAGGTCCTAATGTGCATAGGGCAAGAGACCGAAGAGATCTAGTTGTATGAAATTAAGGAACCTTCCATCCACTCACTCTCCTGCCCTTGCAGTTGCAACAGCACAGCCTAGGTGCTTCCTCCTGGTTTCTCACTACATTGTTTGCAGAAGACAGAAACATTTTACAACACTGAAGCAAGAAATAACCTAAATGATTTCTTTGCTCTGCTAGCTTAGGTTGATGCAAGGCAATCCTTACTGCAGGCCAATATTGCTGCTCTCATACCCACATAGGAGTATCAGGGGACAAACACAGGCAGACAAAGACTGTTTGAAGTTGCCAGTTATTGGCCACTATTACCTAGTTATGGATATGGTAATGGTTGAGTTTTTACACAGCAAGCCAAGATGATGCATTTATCACTGGGTTTACATTTTACTGACTTGATATTGGTCCAGCAATTGAAAGGTAGCTGCAACAAATGCTTTTAGCTCTTTGGAGCCTCACTTATGCCCCTTGACTGACAAGGATTCCCTCTGCCTACTAGGATGGCTGATTTTGTCCCTGAACCTGCCCCTTTGGCTTAGGATGCTGAGCATTCTGTTCAGAAGTATCTCATTAAAGATTTAGAATCATAAAATGGTTTGGGTTGGAAAGGACCTTAAAGAGCAGCAAGTTCCAATCCCCCTGCCATGGGCAGGGACATGTCCTACTAGTCCAGGCTGCTCAAGGCCCCATCCAATCCAGCTTTGAACACTTTCAGGGTTGAAGCCCCCACAACGTCTCTAGGCAACATGGTCCAGTCCCTCACCACACTCATAGGGAAGAATTTCTTCCTAATGTCTAATCTAAATCTAGCTTCTCCCAGTCTGAACCCATTACCCCTCAATTCTGTAAATACAAGCCCTTTTAAAAGAAGTCTATCTTCAGCTATCCTGTAGGCCCCCTTCATATACTAAAAGGCTGCTATAAGATCTCCATGGAGGCTTCTCTTCTTCAGTCTGAACCACCCAAACTCTCAGCCTGTCTTCATAGCTAGGCATTCAGACAGGTGTTCCAGGCCCCACATGATCTTTGTGGCCTTCCTCTGGACCTGGTCCAACAATCCATGTCTGTCTTGTGTTGGCTACTCCAGAACTGGATATAGAACACTGGGTGCATTTTTCACTAGACCTAATTAGAGGAGAAGAATCACCTTCCTCAACCTGCTGTCTATACATCTTTTAATGCAGCCCAGGACACATCTGGCTCTTTGGGCTGCAAGTGCACACAGCTGGATCATGTTGAGTTTGTTATGGACCAGAACCCCGAAGCCCTTTTCCTCAGGACTGCTCTCTGTCTGTTCTCAACACAGTCCACATCTGTGCTCGAGACTGACCAAACTCAGGTGCAAAACCTTGCACTTGGGTTCGCTGAAGTTCATGAGGTTGGCATTGGCCCATGTCTCAAGCCATAGAATGGTAAGGTTGGAAGAGACCTCAAAGATCATCTAGTTCCAACCCCCTCCCATAAGCAGGGACACCTCCCACTAGTACATAAATCACTACTACATGCCACAAGAACACTTTTAGCTACAATATGCACATGAGGAACAACCAAAATACTCTCCAAGTGCCAAAGCATGTCTATGAGGAAGAATTCTACTCAACTCTGCTTCAGGAAAACCAGAGAGATGAGACAAAGCAAGTCCCTACACAAGCAGAAGATTAAGGAAACATCAGGTTTTTCAATATGTCAAAAAACACATCCATGGGGAAATAGAAATTAAACCTGAACTGAATTCCCAGACAAATGGCAATAACAGTATTTTTTTGGAAGGAGTATAGGAGATGTTTTTGCAGTTCGAGTGAATAAGCAGGAGACTCCCAAGAAGCCTGTCTACCTTTCTAACCACTATGCATTAGGCAAATCCAGTTAACAAGATCTGCCCAGCATAGACAGATGAAACAACACAGCCCCCTCGTCCAACCTGGTCTTGAACACCTCCAGGGAGGGAGCAGCCACAACCTCCCTGGGAAACATGTGCCAGTGTCTCACCACTCTCTCTGTAAAGAACTTCCTCATAACATCCAGTCCAAATCTCCCCTCTGCCAGTTTAAACCCATTGCCCCTTGTCCTGTCATTGCAAGACCTTGTAAATAATCCCTCCCCAGTCATCCTGTAGGCCCCCTTCAGATACTGGAATAGGGCCCCATCAAAGGCCCTATTTTATTTAGAATCAGTTTTGGCATGTAGTGCCAAGATGATCAGCTTCTACATGACCAAGGGTTGAGGCAAGAATTTTTACCAGAGACACCACTGCAGCAGGAATCAGATTGCTGCAGTTCAGCCTAGGCTTCTGTATAATTGTACTACTTTTAATTCAGTGAGCAGGAAAGGAACTTTTAGAAGTTGAAAACATGTTACATGGATCAATCCTAAAATTACCTCTTCCCATTACTTAGTAAGAAACAACAGTGATAAGTTCGGATCCAACTGTCTTATGTCAGGTGACATGAATCCTACCTTCAGGGAATAAGATGAGGAAGAGAAAATGATCAAGACTTCAATGACTACATTGGATTTAGCTCAGTTACTTTGTCTTATCCATGGTCAGGATACACACTGTGGACAATCCTGATACAACAGAAGCATGA
>VWYK01094990.1:0-13200 GCA_013399775.1 Semnornis frantzii
GGGGGGGGGGGAGGGAAAGACACTTTGTACATTAATATCATCATACCAATTGCCTCATTTGTGATTTTTTAACAGATTGAGTTTTTCAGGGATTCTGAAAAGTGAAAATGAGATGGTAAACACTGTATTTGTGCAATAAATGTTCTGCAGGGTTGTAAGATAGGTCAGGCAGGAAATGCGTGATATGAACTCTCAGGTTAGCTTCTTTCAATGTATTTTCTTCCCCAAAGCCGTTCTGTTTGAAACAGAGTGGTCAAAACAAGTATAAAACTTCATAAAAGCAATTACTTAATGGAAGTGAAGCTGAGGGCAATCTGCATTGATGAATATGACATGATGAAGTTGTCAGAGTGGATCACATTGGTATTGCCCATGTGTGCTGGCATTGCCACTGGTGAAATTCCTGCACTTAGACAAGCATTAGAATGTTGTGGCATGCTGTAACAATGTCAAAAATTGTGCAGTCCAACCCTGGGAGTCTCCTTTGCCTTTGATTGCTTCAGGGTCCCCTGATAACACACAACATTGCTTGACACATCCAGACATTTTTCTTGGCCTTCTATACAAACAATAATGCCCAGCCCTAGTTCCTTAATTTGTTATTTGATTGTGATAGCACAACCAGTCAGACTGTAAATTATTTCCTTGACTAAATTAATGACTTCTATTTACTCTTGCTTTTACCACAACATAATTCATTAATAACCCTTAGGAGCTCTATCACTCTGGAGTGTGTCCAGAGAACGAAAATGAAGCTGGTGAAGGGTCTAGAGATAAAGTCTTATGAGAAGCAGCTGAGGGAACTGGGATTGTTTATTCTGGCAAAAAGGAGGCTGAGGGGAAACCTCATTGCTCTCTATGAAAGGAGGTTAGAGTGAGGTGGGGGCTACTCTCTTCTCTCTAGAAACAGGTGACATTAGGAAAGACCATATCCAGAAACTGTGTCAAGGGAAGTTTAGGTTGGATATTAGGAAAAAAATGTTTCTTGAAGAGTGGTCAGGCATTGGAAAAGGCTGTCTAGGCAGGTGGTGGAGTCAGCATGTCTGGAGGTATTTGACGACTGGGTGGACATGGCACTTGGGGACATGGTTTAATGGCCATGGTGGTCTTAGGTCAATGGTTTGACTTGATAATCTTAGAAATCTTTCCCAACCAAAACAAGTTTATGATTCTATGAAAGCATCCCAGTGGCTAATACAGGCTACACCACAGACAGGTCGTAGTCTTGCACATAGCTTGAGTCCTGGTTCTGCTGTGCCTAATATATCCAATATGCCAATCTAGACATCATCTAGGAACTCTCATGGTCTTGCCCCAGAGACACATCAGCAGTCCCCAAGGAGCTGTCAAATGGTGGCCTCTCTTCTCCCTACAACCTTCCCTGTGACTAGGCATAGTTCTTCTGCTCATGGTACAGTTGACACTCAGTGATGAGCCCTGGGGCAGGAGTGAAGTTCTGGGTTGTTGTTTGGTAGTGGAGCTGTGCAGCCATGGAGCCAAAGCATTGTGATGCTGGTCCACTTGGTCCAGTAGAGTCTTTCTTGTCTCGCTAACACAGTCAGGAAAGGTAGGCTGCCCTTGATGCAAGGACAAGTTGACTGCCATTCTATTATTTCTCCTGCAAGTAGATCTTCAAAAGCTCCTCTTCCACTTTTATCTGTGTCCCGATGAAAACATATCAGCCTTTAAAGACAAGGCTGTGTCGTGGTAGGCCTAGGCAGGCCAAATTGGGCTTGTACATCTCCTGGATTGCCCAGGCATGTTTTTCTGCTCTCCCTCCTGCTGTTTTGGGGAGAGCAACCGCGGGAAGAGGGACAAAGAACCGGGAGCCACTAAGTCTGGGGTCTGTGGCCTTCCCAGCAACTGCAGTAAACAAGGTGCACACAGTTGCCTTGTGCAAGGCCTGTGTTCTGCCCAAAGGAGGGTAAAACAGGCCTATGGCTTCACCCAATATGGTCAAATCTTGGCTAACTGCCATTTGATTGGCTATCCTGTGTCCAAAGGCCCATTAGTCTTGGGTTGTATTGGATAAAAGGAGATCAACAGGGAGCATAGAGGCCTTCGCCATTACAAAGTGTGTCNACCCGACCTTGGGTACTGTCAGATATAATTCTGTGAGTAAATACCACAAACCTCTTGTAATTATTAATTGCCTTCTGTTCTAAGCAGAAAGTAGCTCCTTGTGTCCATCTAGTGAGCAAGCGGCATACTGGCTGCAAGCGGTATACTGACCGCAAAGCCTTCTCTTCCAGTTTAAATAGAGTTCAATTAATGTTTATATTTAATAGTTATCTCTGGATCCTATTATAACCTGTATATAGTTTCAATAATGTTGCAAAGAGTCTGTTATTATTATTATTAAATGGTGATCGGGGTGATGTAAGTTCTGAATATTTAATATTAATAAACTGTTAATATTTTAAATATAATCTCACATTAATTAATTAACCCTCCCCCATCACAGGCTGATAAAATGCAATTCTTTCTGTTTCCTTGTAACATTAAGTATATGGTAACATAGCCAAATGTATGTAGACAGTATAACTGCCCAGAAGACCAAGGCTGTGGACATAATCTTTCCTGTGTATCTCTTTTCTCTGGAACCCTCTCCTGTCCCAAAATATAGTTAAAACACTGGTCTCTCTTTTTACACTGCTTGTGCAGAGGTCACTGTAGATGGTCAGGCACCACATCAAAAATTCCATGTCTACGAAGAACCTGTGGCTACTGTGCAGTCTGAAATGCTAGAGACTGAACCCACTGGGTAGCAACAATCAATATAGTTGCTCAGCCAGAAGACTAGACACACTAGCAAGGAAGAACTGAAAGACTATTGAAATTAAGAATGTTTCTTTTCAAAGTCATGTCCATATATCAAAACCTTACATATGTATGCCATGTGCAAGCACGTCCTGCTACAGACCAATACACATTCACTCATGTATAGACATATGCAGAAACATAGTCATTGGGAAACAGTGTACTTTTGTGAGCTTAAACAGTCTTGAGTTGGGGGAGCTTAACAGGAAAAACTTCTAGTTACTGATTCTGAAACTGAGAAATAAGGAACACAAATAAGTGGTCCCAGTTCAAGAAGGCCAAGAAACATCTGTTGGGAATACAGAAGGCTTGATAAAGAGGGAGAACATATAATGAAATTGGCAATCTGACAGTGTAGGGCTGGAGATCTTGTAACACGGGTTTTACAACGTCACACTGATCATGAGAAGGGTGGGCTCTTTCTTATTCTGTTATTCCTACCTAAACTCTGTATTGTGACAAGACTCTCTTGGCAGTGGATTCAAATGAATAATGTGGCTGCACTCTATCCAAGCGAATCATATTCTTATGCAGTCCTGGAGTCTTAAAATGATACTTGCCTGGCCAAAGTTTGACTTCAGTAATCAAAAGAAACTGTTGGACTGCAAGAATGTGGAGACTGCAGGGCTGCACTAAACTAACATTACCCACTGTGGAGCTGTGCCACTTCTGGGTTGGATAGCAGCTGTTGGGTGCTGTGTGACATCATGACATACCAAATCAGTTCAAGAAATGGAAAACTGCCAAGCAGGTGCTGCTAGGGCATTCATGGTGAGAGGAAATACCAAGAATATTGACTGAGATGTACCATTTTCAACAGTGACCCTCTAGGGAAAAAAAAAAAACTTTAAAGAAACAGTCTATTATTGCTTTTACAGTGCACCAGAAAGCATAGAATCATAGAATAGTTTCATCTGGAAGAGATCTCCAAGATCGTTGAACCCAACCTTCAACCCAAGACCACCATGGCAATTAAACCATGTCTTGAAGTGTCATGTCCACTCATTTCTTGAACTCCAGAGACAGTGACTCTGCCACCTTTCTGGACAACCTATTCTAGTGCCTGACCACTCTTTGAGAAAAGAAATTTTTCCTAATACCCAGCCTAAATCTCTGTGGCATCTTCAGAAGTGCAAGACTGTGTGATACCATGTGGGGGTGTTGGATCAGCTCTCAGAGGAGGATTTTCTTGAAGGCCTCACATCCAACTACTCAATAAAATTGAACAAATAAGACCACAGAAAAGTGGAATAAATAAGTGCTATTTCAAGTCAGTGAGAGAATAACTAAACAAAACATGCTGAGCTCTTTATTTCTGAAAACTTAGTCAGAGAAACCAGTCATCAGGCAGCAAACATCTTATAAGCTGAGGATCTCTAGAAAGGGAAATGTGGTGTAAAAGTGATTTGTAACTAATTAAACTGTTTTTTTTTCCTTTTTGTTTTTTTTTTTTTTCCAGTTGAAGGTTCTCTCATTACTAACAGGAAAAACCAGAAAGGATGCTATGGTAGTTTGAAGCTTCTGGTGTGACTAAGGTAATTAAAGCAGCCCATATGGATTTCAGACCACCCACCCATCCACCCCAGCCCTTAGTCAAGTCAAAACAAAGCATTACATTTTTTAAGAGTTGCAGCTATGGAAAAAATGCAGGCCTCTAAAAAGCTTGTTAATAGGCACTGCCAAGATGAGTTTTTGAGGAGCATTTCTGTTAATTTTGTGACATAAATAAAACATCAGAGTTTTTTATTATGGTATGTAACAGGAGTTGGATGCTCTTAGGCAGGTATTCCCCTTCAGGACTTTTCTCTCAGGTGTAGGAGATGCAGGTGATAAGGCATGGTAGCATCTTCTCCGGGTTGCCAGTTTTCGCACATTTGTCTCAACGAGCCAGACTCTCCTCTCCACAAAGTGGTAAACCAGGAATAATTCCATAGAATTCACTGATATAGAGCCAGCATGAGGTCATCACTGGATTGTGAGGTCACAAGCAGCTTTCCCCTGTAGAGTAGCCAAAAACACATTGCTCCCAGATAGTTGAGTTCCGACGGGTTAAGAAAAAAAAATCTGTGGTTTAGGACTACTTCTCCTGTGCATTACAAATAGTCCACTGTGAAATTTTCAAACCTGAGTGATCTAAAAGCCTAATTGCCAATTACATGCAAAATTAGGCTCCTAAGCAATTCATGCCATGCCTACAGCCAGGAGTTCTGCATCTGTTAGTCTTCTTGGTTTGTGAGCTGTGCCTTTATCATACCACTGAAGATGTTTTTTGTCTTTCTAAATATGGCTTTCAGTTGAAGTAACAGTGCCCAGTGGAGGGTCACCAGTGCTGTCCTCAGAGTCTAATTCACTGCCCCGTAGGACACCTTGGCAGAGCATTTCTGGAGGGTTCTGTGACACCCAATAAAATGTGGGAATGTTGTATCAAATATCCAAAACTCTACCTTCTGTTATGTATTTTCCACCTCTTCTGATGTTTTAACCACTTTGTAAACTCCACTGTCTCATGTTTCTCGTTGGGATGATAATATTCTTGGTTTTGGTGTACAAATGGATCATGCAGGCACGAGTTTCAGGAAAGTACCACTGGCCAGTGGTTGCCTCTCAAGAGGAGGAGGATGAGGACAAGGTCTTTAAGGTATTGTGTCAATATAGCAGACACCACCTGCTTTTATCCACTTTTGAAGGTCTTGAGGTCCCAGTGCACCTGTGTCCTCACACTTCTGCTGTGGCAGGTCATCCTTTTGGTTTCTGCCCCTATGGAATTCCTCTTCCCTTAGACAGAAATTTTGGATAGGATGAGCTCTAAGACACAGTCTGCATCAAGCTGTTATGGTTTTATTTCAGACTCAGGTCTAGGTGAAGAAGTTGTGCATTTCTGAAACACATTGATAGGAGAGAGTTGTTGTTGTTGTGGTTGTTGTTGTTATTATTATTATTATAACACCACTAGTCAAGATGATTTATTTTGTTTTACTCCTAAATCTTTTCTATAACCTTCTGTGGATGTGCACGGAGGTGTTTTCCTGTCAATGACATTGATCAGCTTCAAGTTACCTTTGTGGTCCTAGCTGTTAGATTGTTAGCTAGTAAAGATTGGTATGGAGAGTCTCAGCAGAAAATTAAAGAATGCAGCAGTAGCTGTTGCTGTTGCTGCTGTGGAGAGAGGTGGCTGTGGCTCACGCATCTCCCCCATGGCTAACGAAGAGCTGGTGGGAGCAGATGCTTACGAGCTCATCCCAACTCATTTACTGCCCACCTACTTTCAGCATTTGTCCCAGCCAAGCTCCTCCTGGAGGCTGTGGAAAGAACTCCTCAGCAGGCGGAGGCAGCAGAAAAGCCATTGCTAGGGACAGAGTTAAAGGTTTGGAGCATGTGGGAGCAGTTTTGAGCCATCAAGTTTGCATTCATAGGCTGGCTGTTCCAAAATATTTTATATCTCTGCTGAGAGGAGATTTGAGCATCCTCCACAGTAAGTCAGGTCTTTGAAACCTGATGCAATGCATTCCAGTGTCTCATGACAGAGAAAGCACAAGTCTGTAAGAAGGTCTTGGCAGGACACAGTTTTGGGGCTTTTTTTTTTTTTTTTTCCCCTAAGAAATGTTATTAAGAGTGCAGTGTTTTATTTCTGTCATCTAACTTGCACATGAGATACTCAGAGATGGATATTAAGACATAGATAATGACTCAGGAATGTCAGCCAGAGCAGAACAAGCGCTTCAGTGCAAGAGCAGAGGAGGAGAGAGAATAGCTGCAGCAAGTACATTTCAAGGTCAGCTTTGTGGAAGAGGAACAAAAGGTTTTGTAGAAAACCTTGAAGGCTGGTGGCTCCTGGTTGTAATTTCCGCCAGCTTTTTTGAAGTAGAACGGCAGGGAATGATCCTGCATATTGTGACAATATTTCAGGACAGTCAGGTTTGGGAAGCTCTCCAATACTGTGACAAGCCAAATCTCAAGAACTGTGATAGATGAATCTCAAAGTGTTGGAATTTATGAGGTTTGTCTACACTGAGAAATTGCAGCAGCTTTAAATACGCTGATGAAGCTAAATCTCTGTGATCTTTCCTTTACTGTGAATGAACATTGTATTTGTGTAAAGGTGTATGACATGTGTGGGGGGAAAAAAACCCACCCAACTACTTTTGGAGTGACTTTCTAGAGCTATATAGCTACAGGACTTGGGACTTGAGTTCCACTTCAGTGGAGCATCAGGTGATAGTGGAATATCAGCATATTCCTAGGTAAGCCTGAATTGACTTCATTTGCCTCATTCCAAATATAATTCAGGAAATATTATTCTAGGCAGCAGTGACAGTGAGGCACTTCCTCATGCCATCGTTTAGGGGTGCTGAAGGGGATATCTCCTGCAAATAGATGTCAGAGCTATCTGCCCTGGAAAAGAATAGTGTTCCTCAAGGACCTAGCAGATGGGTGGAGGGGGGGCGGGGAGTGGGGCAGGAATCAGATGAGTGACTTGGCTGACTGACTGAATCCTGCCTTATGAATAGATGGGATAGAAGTCTCCAAATATATAACTCAGCTGATGCAGTCACTGGTACTCTGAAAGGAAGCTTGGACTGCCTGCCTGCCAGTTTCCTTGCCTGGTTCACAGATGAACAAAGCGTTACAGTGTTGCTTCTCCACAATGTTTCTTCACCCTTTACCTGAACTCACCAAAGAGTCACTAAATTTTATCTCCCTTAAACGTGTATTACTTTAGCAAAGTTGCAACCAGTTTACAGTAATGCTACTAAATTTATCCAAATCTCTACTCTAGCCTGTGTAACTTAGACAGATGTTACTTATTAGTTATGTATTAGTCTCACTGAAGAAGGCAATAACTGCATTATTCTAGCTTTATACTGAATAACAAAGATCTGTGTATTTCAGTAACCTTTGTGCAGGAAAAGGAATACAGCTTAACTCTCCCACAGAGAACTGCTATGGGTGACTGTAGCATCTCTGGCCTGCATCAGGAACAGTGTGGCCAGTAGGACCAAGGAGGTTATTCTGCCCTTGTACTCAGTACTGATCAGGCCACACCTCGAGTATTTAAGTTGCGCAAGGGGGAGGTATAGGCTGGATATCAGGAGGAAGTTCTTCACAGAGAGAATGATTTGCCATTGGAATGGGCTGCCCAGGGAGGTGGTGGACTCGCTGTCCCTGGTGATGTTCCAGAAAAGACTGGATGGGGCACTTAGTGCCACAGTCTAGTTGACTGGATAGGGCTGGCTCATAGGTTGGACTGGATGATCTTGGAGGTCTCTCCCAATCTGGTTGATTCTATGATTCTATGATCTGTGCCTCGCTTTCTTCCCTGTAATTTGTCCAGACCTGCTCCTGTCAAGGACTTACACCTCTCTGAATGACAGACAGCTCCTGTAATTGTCAAGGTTAAGGGCAGCTCTCTTGTTTGCACTAGGAAAACTGAAATCCACAAAACAAGCAGCATATGAACTGAAATATTTGTGCATTCATCCCTATGATATCACCCATCCTTTCTGCAAAACTACCATGAAGCATGAAGGAAATACCTAGGTACTGTAAGGCAGTAATGTAAGCAATGTATTGAACAGTGTGTTGAACAAACCGCTTTTCCCACATGCTCTATTGAAAATTATAAGACTTAGAAATGATGTAGTGTGATTTTTGCCCTTCCATTGATTACAAACATTTTAGCAGTTTCTGTAGCCTTCTGTATTCCTTTCAGGTTTCTTCCATAGGATACACACACTCATTCACATGTGCTTTCTGTGCCTTGTAGACAGAATACCTGGAATCAGGAAATGGTGAAGATGTGGTGGGAAAGCATTGTGCAGACTCGTGGAGGGACAGGAAATTTCTCCTAATGTCCCTGCATGCCCAGCCTGATATAGAGAACCCAGTGTATGATTATGGATGTGTTTTTCACTTTGAGCCTTTCAACACTTGATAAAATTATAGATATTATGAATTATAGATGAAATCATAGATATTAAAAAAAATCTTCACTGAAAGAGTGGTAAGGCGTCACAACAGGCTGTCCCTGGAGGTGGTGTAGTCATCATCCCTAGGGATGTTCAAAAAATGTGTAGACATACCACTTCTGGACATGATTTAGTGGGCATGGTGGTGTTGGGCTGATGGTTAGACTCAATGATATTGGACTTCTTTTCCAACCTTAATGATCCTAAGATTCTAAGAAATTGCAGATACCTTCATCCCTCTTCCATCTCCTCTTCCTTGAAGCATGTCTCTAACCTTAGCTGAAATAGCAGAGAATGCCTTCTTTGTTGGGAGGGAAGATCAAAAAGGAAGGCAAAAAGTGGGAAAATAAGCTAATTTTTAAACCTGGATGGCAGCTATGCAGCAAATTCAGCAGCTTGGTTGCTTTTTCTTTTTTCTGTGCTGTGTTTTTTTTAAAGAGTGGACAGAAATAATTATTTTACTCTCAAAGGCAGAAAAATAAAAAAGCTCTTGCTGAATTGGAGAGGAATACAGAAAAGTGCATTTAAACATGTGGCTTTCTTATAATGAAGTCATAGCAACAGTGGACAAGGGAAGGGCAACTGATGTCATCTACCTGGACCTGAGTAAAAGGCATTTGACTCTGTCCCACATGACATCCTGGTCACCAAACTGGAAAAACATGGACTTGATGGGTGCAGCACTGCTGGATAAAGAATTGGCTGGATGGTCGCACACAGACAGTGGTGATGAAGGGCACAATGTCCACTTGGAGACCAGTGACAAGTGGTATCCCTCAAGGGTCAGTGCTGGGATCAGTGCTGTTTAACATCTTTGTCAGTGACATGGGCAGAGGAATCAGTGCACCCTCAGCAAGTTTGCAGATGGCACCAAGCTGTGTGGCACAGTCAACTTGCTAGAGGGCAGGGATCCATCCAGAGGGACCTGGACAGGCTGGAGAGGTGGGCCCAGGCCAACCTCATGAAATTCAGCAAGGCCAAGTGTAAGGTCCTGCACCTGGGTAGGCACAATCCCAAGCAAAAATCCAGGCTGGGTGGTGAATGGCTGAGAGCAGCCCTGAGGTAAAGGACCTGAGAGTCTGGGTTGATGAAAAGGTCAACATGAGCCTGCAGTGTGTGCTTGCAGCCCAGACAGCAACTGAGTCCTGGGCTGCATCAAGAGCAGCGTGGGCAGCAGGGCAAGGGAGGGGATTCTGCCCCTTTACTCTGCTCTCATCAGACCCCACATGGAGTACTGTGTGCAGTTCTGGAGCCCCCATCACAGGAAGGACGTGGAAGTGTTGGAGAGGGTCCAGAGGAGGNTGATCTTTGAGGTCCTTCCAACCTAAACCATTCTATGATTCTATGATTCTGTGTACAGGGAAAATATAATACAGAACACATGAATCCGTAACAGCTAATAGATACAAGATACATGAGAATTCCCCCAAAACCCTCTCCCTCAACCAAGCTAAACCACAAAACCTCAGTGCTCATTTTCTCCCCCCACCCACTGTCTCTCATTAGACCCAAACAGGCCATGACTGAGCAGCAAGAAATTCATTGCAGCCTTGGAGGCCACAGTCAGGTTTCTCCCCCATAGTTACCCAGATAAGACTTTCTCCAGTGAGCCGAAAGAAGGGAGAGAAATGGAGAGAGATTTAACTTTGCTGCCCATAAGTGACAGCAGGATTATGGAGTTGAATAACAAAATTACGATTTCCAGGATCCACCTCCTGGACCTTTCTCATCCTCCTGGAGAACTCCGGTTCTCTTAAGGGGACCAGGGCCATAACACCACATTCTGCCATGTAGGTCACCCACTAATGTAGCTGACAGGGTAACTAGTGGAGTAACTTAAGGCCTTCTGATGTATTCATTCCTTTATTTTGTATCCAGTATATATATTCATAAGTTGTGATGCCATGACAGTGAAGGTAACATCTCTGTCCTTTTATAGGGACTAACTATATGAGAAAATAAAACCACTAAATATTTATAGTATGACTTGCAGTGTATCTGAATATACCCAGAGTCTAAAAATACTTGTTTTAATTAGTGACCTCTTAGGGGTGAGCTGAGAGCTCCATTATTAGTTACAAGATATTGGAGGACGTGGAACTCCAGGACAATTTCAGGGCAATAATGTAGCACAGATTTTAGTGCATAGTTCCTAGCCCAGCAGAGGAGTGGGGAAAGTTTGTGGCTGTGCTGTTCAACATGACAATATTCTTGCAGTGTGACTGCAGTGTGACTGAGACACTTTTAAACTCACAATGGTCTAGATTAAAAATCCTAGTAATGCCTAAATGACTGAAAAATTAAGAACTAAGTGTTGGAGCCTACAATTATGAGAAAGCAACCATGTACTAAATACCTAAATGCAGATACAGTTCACAGAAGTATCAATAAACAACATCTTGGTGGATATCTGTCTTTAATGGGTAGTATCTTGGTTGATGGGATGCAAGCAACATGGAACTACACTGGAAAATGATAATTATAACTTAATTGGTAGCACAAATCAATTTTTCTAAACAGTTACATTAGAGAATTCTCCTTTGAGTTCTGCTTTTGTGTTCCCCTCGGCATAAATGTGAATGTACTCCTAAAGTGAAAGGAAAAATAATTACAGTCTGTTAAATTATTTGCCAGATTGATAGACTGTCACATCCTGCTGTCTGACTAACCCCTTTGGGCAGGGTTAATGTTGCTGTGGAAAACTGAATTTAAGATTGTCTGATTTACTAAATCTCAATCTTCATCTTAACAAGTATTATATTGGGTGAGAGATGGGAGGTGGAAGCATTTATCTTGTGCAGTGCTATAAAACAGTAATTGCAGATGACAAGCAGTTGTGTCTTGTTATATTTACTTTTATTGTTTTAAGATAGTAATGACAGCAAACTGTCCCCTTGCTTGTTTCCAGAGTGCAGGGTGGCTAGGAAAGGAGCTCATTTGCTACCAGGAATACCATCCTGTGTGTGTCCTATAATAAGCTCCAGCCACCTTTCTCCCTTTTTCACTAAATGTAAGCTACTTCAAGTTTTAATTTACTGCTACATGAGAGCAGGCAAGTGAGAAAATAGAGAATGTTAAATTATACCTTTTCTTGTGCAATAATGGCTCTGCAGTGAATTCAGAAGAGTAATACCAGGTCCTGAGAGTCAAGGACATGAGACTGAGATCCTCAGGCTGAAGTTTCAACAGGGCATAGACAGGTGGGTATGGTACCCATTAGCTCATGAAGTTTCCTTATACCCCTACAAAGTACTATGTGCTGTGCATTCCTAGTTATTAGCTTCAGGTAGTTTAATAACAGCCAAGTTCTTGCTCCATACTATGATCAGCACAATAGACACTGCTATGTGCTATCAGTATGGGACATCTGGGCCATTTAAGGACACATGTGGCTATCAACCATGTGTAGGTTAGATGGAGGGCTTGAGCAAACTCCACCAATGTCTTTCTCTTTGCTCTGATTTAAATCTAGATAAAGCCATATTTTGGTATGAAATTTAAGCATACTTCTTAGATAGTGTCCCTACAGGACAGGGTTGAAATGCAGCTTTGGAGGAAGGCTTAAAAAGAAACTTGTGCATGTATGGTCAGCATTAAACCCAATACAGACATCTGTTCTCTTAGACATATAGACTGGCCTCTTTCAGCTCCATTTGCAGTGGAACCTCTCTTTTTTTACTAAGAGATATGCCATTTTTGGTGGTTTGTCCTTTAAGATGTTCTTCCTCCTCCAGCTATTGTCCAAATCCCCGAATTGTTGCACAACTGCTGCATTTGTTATAGAAACATAGAATCATTGAAGTTGAAGAAGACCTCTAAGATCATCAAGTCCAATACCTCTATGACCACTCGACCATGTTCTGAAGTGCCACATCTACTTATTTTTTTTTCAACACTGCAAGGCATGGTGATGCCACCACCTCCCTGGGCTGCCTGTTCCAATGACTGACTAGTCTTTCAGTAAAGAAATTCTTCCCAATATGTGATCTAAATTTCCCCTGGCACAATTCGAGGCCATTGCTTCTTGTCCTGTGGTTAGTTATGCAGGAGAAGAGGCCAGCACTGGCCTGACTACAACCTCCTTTCAGGTGGCTCTAGAAGGAAATAAGATCTCCCTCTCAGCCTCCTCTCCTGAAGGCTAAACCATCCCAGCTCACTCGGGCTCTCTCCCATATGACATGCTCTCCACACCTCTCACCAGCTTCACAGCCCTTCTCTGTAGCCACTGTCTGTGCTGCCTTATGGTGGCATTTATAGGCACAAAATGCCCAAGAGGTCTGAAATTATCTCTCTTCCTCAACAGCAGAAGCAGTGGCAGCAGCAGCAGCAGGAGGAAGTATTTACTAAGTATACCCTGTAGAAGAGCAAGTATTTCTGTACCTGTCACTTGGTACAGACACTCCTCCCAAGGGAA